>VMDO01003883.1:0-68313 GCA_007922755.1 Pedetes capensis
TTTAAAGGCAAAGTGGACCCTTAGCTTCAGGAGGAAACTTTGTTCATTTCTTTCTGGAAATAACTGCAGTTATTTTTTTGCAGTTATAATATTTTTATTTATATATTATATACATTTATTATATATAATATATTCATTTATATATTATATACATTTATTTACATATATAATATGATTTATATATTTTTTCTGCAGTTATTATGTTTTTGAGGAGTTTCAAGTGATTTTACTCATAGCCATGACAATAAATACTTGAGTTACCCATTGATCTTGTGTTACTTGAATCTATTACTCAACAAGCCACATTTTATTATTATAATTATTATTATTACTATTATTAATTTTTTTTGCAGTATTTAGGGTTGAACCCAAGGCCTCGCACATTCTTTGCAAGAGCATTACCACTGGGCTGAACCTGCAGCCCAATTTATTTTTATTATTATAATTTTGTTGTATAACTTGTTAAGTTATACAGGCTGCCTCTGGCCTCAAACTTGCTGTCCTCCTGCCTCTACCTCCCAAGTCTCTGAGATCACAGGCATGTGCCACCACAGCCGGTTCTCAAACTATGGTTTTTTTTTTTTTTTTTTTGGTACTGGGGGTTGAACCCAGGGCCTTGAGTTTGCATGCTTTGCAAGTGCTGGACCACTGAGCTGCACCCAAGCCCTTTTTTTTTTTTTTTTTTTGAGACAGGGTCTCGATAAATTATGCAGACTGCCTCTGACCTCGAACTTGTAATCCTCCTTCCTCTGCCTCCTGTGTCACTGGGATTACAGGCTTGCACTACCACACCCAGCAAATTGCATTCTTAATCAAATAAAAAATATGAAATCAGGAGACATGGTTTTTCTATCAGCTAGCTCTATAATCTTACTGAATTTACTTGAACTCTCTGTGCCTTTTTTAAAACCATCCGTAAAGTCAGTAATAACTGCTATATCTATCTCAGCCATACTATTTCATAAGAGATTCTATTTTCATTCACAAGTTTAGTTGTTACATAAGGTGGTTTTCTGGGAAAGATGTGACTTCTAACATTGCAGTCCTTTCTCTCCATAACTTCCCTTGTACCTCCAGGACTATGTGTCCAAATTTTTCATTCAAAAACTACCTGGTACATAATAAATGTTTAGCATGTGTTTGTTGGATGACCAAGTGATTGAATAAATGTTTGAATAAGTTAATGACAAAATGAAAATGTGGTGGCTCCACCTTACACCAGTAAGAATGGCCAAGATCAATAAAACAAATAACAACAAATGCTGGCGAGGTTGCGGAGAAAAGGGAACCCTCTTACACTGCTGATGGAGTTGTAAAGTAGTCCAACCACTTTGGAAATCAATACGGAGATATCTTAAAAAACTAAAAATAGATCTACCATATGACCTAGCTATAACACTATTGGGAATTTACCCAAATGGAGATGGGTCATCATGCCACAGACACACCTGCATCTTCATGTTCAATGTAGCACTTTTCACAATAGCAAGGATATGGAACAAGCCAAAGTGCCCATCAACAGAAGAATGGATTAAAAAACCTATGGTACATATACACAATGGAATACTACTCTCAACAATCAAAAAAAGAGAAATAATGCCATTTGCAGCAAAATGGATGGAATTGGAGAAAATTGTTTTAAGTGAATGAACACAAGCTCAGAAAGAGAAATACCACATGTTCTCACTTATATGTGGGAGCTGAATCAAAATTATAAGAAGGGAAAAATCCTATGTGGAAGTTGGAACATAATAAAAATAATAATAATTTTAAAAAACCCTAAAGTCAACCTAGCAGAGACGGGACAATTTGTGGAATGCAAAAGAAGGAGGGAGAGATCTAGCAAAAGGAGGATATCCTGGGAGAGGAGAGGGGGGAGAGGAGGAACAAGGAAGAAATGAGGAATGGGGGAGGGGGTGACCTCAGGGTGAACAGCCCAACTTTAACAGTCCTGGAAATAATTATAATAACACCAATAATACCAAAGAAGGGTAATAATACAGATGGGCTAGAAATTTCATGTATTAGTACTGACAATGTAAGAAGATAGCTCACTACAGATAAAGTTTCAATCTTAAACATAATTGGGACCCAAGGATATATAGGAAACTATTACCATAAAAAGACAAGCAAATAGAAGAGAAGTCTTTGATGGCGGGGTGGAACGGGGGTGGGGGGAGGAAGTACACAAGAGTGTAACAGGGAACTTATCTGTGTATGTACACAGATGTACATGTGTGTACATGTGTATACATGTGTGTGACACATGTGACATGTAATCTCACAATGAAATGCATGTCAGAATGAATCACATTAAGTTGTACATTAAAAATTTCCAATAAAAAAAGAAAGAAAACGAAAATGGGGTGGCCATATTTATCAACAGTCTACACTTAACCTTAGGGAGAAGGAAATCTCTAACAGAATGACACTAGACCTGGGTAAAGCATTTTTATTTTTTTTAAGCTATGGAACCTACTCTTGCCATAGGACTTATTTCCCCATTGAAAAAGTGGAGTTAGAAATACATCCAAAGAGAGAAACATCCAATTTGCAAACCAAATTCAAGGCACGTTTCCAACAGAGTCACCTAGAGGGAGAACTTGGCTGCATCTGACAGAAACCTTCAGTTCTGTCCATCACTGTTACCCAATACCTGTTGCCTCCGTTCCAGTGACAACACGCCTGGCCAGCTCAGGAGGGCGAGGGAAATGTCTGCCTGGAATTTACCTTCTTTGAAAAGTTTTAAGTCTAGTGTTCTCGTATGGTCTCATTTGTGGTTTCTTTACATGGGGAAGCAGTCTGGTGTTGGCGGGGTAAGACACTACACTGGGGCCCACACACAAACCAGGAGTCCCAAGAAATATTTTTGAGGAGTTTCAAGGGATTTTACTCCTAGTCATGGTGTCAGGGGAGACAGGAGGTGGATGGTATTTTTCCCCATCTCTACTGTGGAAAACTGGTGTCAGAGGGAAGGAACACGGTGTGCTCTGAGCATTTCCAGTGCACGTGGCTATGGAAGCTGCTGGAACAGTGTGTGCACAAATACACAGTTCACAGACATCTCCTACTATGTTTAGGACCCACTGTCATTCTGCAGAGGGAGGCAACGAGAGCCAACCCCAGCTGAGCACTTGTTACCCACCAGACACTGAGCTAGAACCCTCGCGAGATCTTACTCAACCCTCATGAAAGTGCTATGATGCAGGGTTTCCATCATCCCCATTATTTGGAATTTGGATATAAGGAAAATAGGCTCAGCTAAGGGCTCATAAATTTGAATAATGTCTTGAAGAGTCAATAACACTTGACAAATGTTTCTCAAATTTTTCCATTAACTTCATCATCTCCTCTCTAATAGGAAGGTTTAAAGATCTTAAGGTCTTTCCCTTGCTCCTCTCTCTCTCTCTCTCTCTCTCTCTCTCTCTCTGTCTGCCTCTCTCTCTCTCTCTCTCTTTCTGCCATATCATCCAGGCTGTCCTTAAACCTTTGATTTTCCTGCATCCACCTCCTGAGGGCTGGGATTACAGGCATGAGCTACCATGCCTGGCTTTTGCCCTTGCAATGAATGGAGAAATGGGGATTAGGGTAAGGTTGACTGAAACACTAGCTTTTTAAAAGCCTTCACATTATATTGCATCTGGGGCTGGGATTTAGCTCAGTTGGCAAAGCGCAGCTCTGCAGTCTCTGAGGTCCTGGGTTCGATTCCCAGCACCACAAAAATTCGAGAAGGATGTGGCAATCCACTACCAAGGTAATCCTGAAACAATCAGCTATTGAAAACTCTATAAGGGTCGCTATGAGTCAGACACAACTCAACAGCACCTAACAACAGCAAAACATATTTCATCTAGGGGCTAGGGTTTAGCTCAGGTGGTAGTGTGCTGCTCTGTGTACTCCGAGGCCCTGGGTTTGATCCCTAGCATTGCAAAAAATGGGAGAAGGACCTGGCAGCCCACGCCCAAAACAATCCTGAAATAATCAGCCATCAAAAATGCTATGAATAGCAGTGCTGGGCATGGCAGTGTTAGGGAGTGTTTTCTTCTGTTGTGCATAGGGTTGCTATGAGTTGGACCCAATGCAACGGCATCTAACAACAACCATAACATATTTCATCTGGTGACTCTGCAAGGTAGGATGACAATCATGGCTCCTAGCCTTCCACTGTACTGAAACCTTCCCAGATCTCCCCAAAAAGGGCAAATCCCCTGGTTTAAAGTTGTTTTGATACAATGTTCCTCTTTTTTCTAGTGCTTAACATAGTTGCAACTCTTTATATGATACTGAAAAATTTATTTCTTCCCTTCTGGTGTATACTATCCATGTGGGCAGGGACATATTTGTCTTCACCTGTCATTGACCCTCAGGCCTGGGACAGTGCCTATCAACAGCATTGAGTAAAAAGTGTTCCTAAATGAATGACCGAAAGCAAGGATGCTGTCTTCACTTTCTTTTTCTTGCTAACTATGTAAACTGGGAATACTTCACCTGTAAAACCAAAACATACATTCAGATAAGGATGGCGAAATATCTTTTGGGGCACTTTGGGACTTCCTTTCTGTTTCAAAATCCATGTCTGGAAAGTCTGACTTTCAAGCAAGTCCTAGAAATAGGCTGGTATTAAGCTTTTGAAAGGCCCTTGGGGAGCCCAATAAGCTGCCCAGGAGGAAGTGGGGAATGTGATCCAAGACTTTAAAGGCAGCACCCAGGAAACATTGGGCCAAGGCAGAGTTCAAACAAATGTAACTTTGGAAGTTGGCAAATATGGCAAGAGGTGAGTCATTCTTCTTCCCGGCTTTCATAAGGGTGTGTCCTTTGGGCTAAATTAGGAATCCAGCTAGAAGATTTGTCACTTGATTATAAAGATTCCCACTCCAAACAATGCAGGGAGAAGTCAGCAATTTCCCTTTCAGATCCTAAGGAGGACCTGTGGCTTTCCCAGGACCAAGAAGGCCAGAGGCAGCTCTTAGTGCTTGTCCTACCCCAGGCCAGAGCAGGTCAAGTCTAAATCTTGCTTTAGTCCAGAGCTGCCACCATGTTCTTCTGACCATGGAAAGGAAGCCAGTGGTGTCCATCATTCAAAGTTCACGTCTCTGGAATTTCCCAACTAATTGTCCAATTGCCTCTGTAAATTATCTCATGATGCTGATGAGATTCTTATTTTTACTCTCGCATGCTGATGTTTAGAAGAGGAATGAGGCATTACCTGAGCCAGATTCAAACTCACTGAGCCAAATTTCTTTGGCAGAGGAGCCAAGAGGAACCCAAATTGTCATTTGTATGAAGACACAGCAGAAGCCCTTTAGTGCACTCAACATGAGAACTGGGTAAAGTGAATCAAATGTATTTTCCCATTTAATGCTTGCAAAACTAGGAAGGAGCACTATGGATGAGAAAACTTTCGAAAAGCTAGTTAGTATAGGTTCACCATCCCTAACCCCAAAATTCAAAATAAAAAGTGCTCCGAAAACCAAAACTTTTTGAAAAGTTTGGAATATTTCAGACCTTCCACTCTCCCAAACGTGATGTCCTTCTCCAGAGATTTGTCCCTCCTAACTACATGTCCAAAATACATAAGACACAGTCTTATGTATTGATATAGTATCTGCAACAATGGGCTTAAACAAAAATAAGATCATGTGCTTGACACAGAATTGGGGAGTGTTTCATTCTGTTGTACATAGGATTGCTATGAGTTGGACCTGACTCAATGACATCTAACAACAACAGCAAATTACTTCAGATCTTTAAGGCTTAGTTTACTCATTTATACCTAAATTAGAAGGGAACAAGATGGAGAAAAACAATAACATGAATATCTGTAGTTTAATACTCTCCATCTTCTTTATCCTTCCCTCCTTCTTTCCTTCATTCCTCTCTATTTTTCTTTCTTTCAGTTTTTGGTTTTTTGAGACAGTGTCATACCATATAGCCCAGGCTGACGTCAAACTTGTGATCTTCCTGCCTCAGCCTCCTGAAGGCAGGGATCACAGGTCTGCACTACCATGTTCCACTAATAGACATTTTTTGAATTTCCAAGCCTGTGTAGCAAACACAGGTATCTCATCAATAGAAGAAATATGTATTATAATCCCATAAAAGGCACTGGTCTTGATTCAGTGGGAAAAAAATCTTTCAACCAAAGAAAAATTTTAAATCTAATTTACTTATAAAAATTATTTTTGAATACCAAATTTGTAATGACAATTCCAAAATATATAGTCATGTCTGAACATAGATGAACAAAAGTTTTAAATAAAGACTTAGCTAAGTAGAAGACAACAGATGTGTTAAACTTAGTAAAAGAAACATTCATTTGAGGTGATTGAGGATGAAGGAGGAGGGAAGGGTAAAATCCCAGGAATCATCATAGCGTTTTCTCCAGCAAGACATTTTACAAGTGAAATTTCAGCCTTGGGAAGCCAGAGGCACCTCAGGCCAGCAAGAATTCAAGGGCTTCTTGTACTATTTCACTGCATGTTTGCTTCCAGCCAACATGTGTGTATTTTCTTTTTTTCTGGTTTGACTATTTGCTTTTCTAAGGAAACCTCCTGAGTTTTCTTCACATTTGTTTATTTAATATCCCAATTACTTAAAATATCCCAATCACTTGAGTGCGTATAAATGAATTGTCTTCGCTTACACTCTTTTTGAAAAATATTTTTATTTTCCCTTGACATACAATAATTCCACATGTTTATGGACTACAACTGTGTGACATTTCAGTATGTTTACAGTGGATAGTGATTGGATCAAAGTAAGTGGCATATCTATCACCTTAACCATCTATCATTTCTTTATATTAGAAACATTTAAAATCCTCTCTAGTTGCTATTTTGAAATATATACTTAATTTTTGTCAATCTTAGTTTCACAACTGTGCAATATGGAATATTAGATGCTATTCCTCCTATCCAACTGCACACTGTAAGCATCCACTCCTAAACACTCTTAAATTATACTCCTTTACCTGCACTTTAATGGGCTAGTCTAATTTACTATCTTTCTCTATGTTCTTTATGAATTTTAGGCTTTTCTTTAACAACTGTAACACTTATTATTATTTAATTCCTCCTAAGTTTTTACTATGCTTGCAGCCATAGCCCTGTGGCATCCAATCCCGTCAGATCTCAGACACTAAGCAAGGTCAGGCCTGGTTAGTACTTGGATGGGAGACCACCTGAGAACACCAGTTGCTGTAGGCTTGGGAGACAGACCCGGAAACCCATTTCCAAAAATCAATCTGCCATTGAAAACCCTATGAACAGCAGAGAAGCACTGACAATAGTGTTTTGCCTGTTGTATGTAGGGTTGCTATGAGTCAGATATCGAATGGAGGGCACCTAACAACAATGACAACAAGTTTTTACTGCAGGCTGGGATTTAACTCAGTTGATAGAGAGCTGCTCTGCAGTCTCTAAGGCCCCAGGTTTGATTCTGAACACGGCAAAAATGGGAGAAGGATGTGGCAATCCACTAATGAGGCAATCCCGAAAAACAATCAGCCATTGAAAGCCCTGCAAGGGTCGCTATGAGTCAGACTTGACTCAAAGGGCACCTAACAACAAGTTTTTACTCTCTATTACTTGTGATTAATCTTCAACCCCAAGTACATATTCTAAACTTTTGAAATTTACTCAGTGTTCTTTTTAACTCCTTTATCTGAGTTATTTGATTAAACAAATTTTATCTTTTTAAAAAATCTTACAATATTTTTTAGCTCTTTCTTAACTGGCTTGATCTCCTATCCTAATACACTGCCACACACATGAGAGACAGATTATAAAAGAGAGCAAATTAGCATCTCTTTTATGGATGCAGCAGCCTTAATATAAACAGTGCTGGCTCCATGCTGGAGAGGAAGGAGGGTCCATACCCAGGTCTTCCTCTGCTCCATGTACCTTTGATACACTCTCAAGTAAGTGCCCTGCTCTGCATTATGTGCCAGTGGTCTCTACAGGTAACAAAAGGAACTCTATAAGAGGAAGGGAAGGAAGAAATCTGAAGTTCATAACTATTTAGCAGTCGCTAGAAGCTGAGATAGCCTGCAGCTGTACAACTGTGGCGTCCGATCCCATCAGATCTCAGAAGTTAAGCAGAGTCAGATCTGGTCAGTACTTGGATGGGAGACTGCCTGGGAACACCAGGTGCTGTAGGCTGGGGGAGAAGGACCCAGCAACCCATTCCCAAAAAACAATCAACCATTGAAAACCCTATGAATAGCAGAGAAGCACTAACAATACTGTTTCACCTGTTGTACATAGGGTCGCTATGAGTTGGACCTTGACCTGATGGCACCTAACAACAACAACAACAATAAAAGAAGCTGAGATGTTTATTCAATGATAGGTGATGCAAAGGTATAGACAATGTCTGGGTTTCAGTGGTCAATAAAGAGATTCAAACATCAGGACTGACGAGACAAGCTGGAGAGAAAACACCATAAAGATCTAATAAAGAGACCTAGCTATACACGTCAGGCACTGGAGCTTGTGAAAGGAAGGATATTTTCTGCCAAGTAATCTCTCCTTTAGACAGGAAGACACCTTTGACATTCTTACAGGCTCCGTGACTTGTGCACCTTGTGAGCAAAGACCTGCCTGCCTGGAAGGGAGGACTGCTTGTCTGCTCCAAATTCCCATCGACATGGGTCACAGCGTGAGTGGGAGAAGACCACAGGTCTCTCTCAAGGGAGAAGAACCTGCTGAGAAACTGAGTTTGCACCTGCAGCAAACTGAGAGGAGATGACCTATTACAAATAGAGTCTGCATCCAGAGGGCACTGACAGCCAGACAATCAAAATACTAACAGCTTGTTTTCATTCTTGAACTTTCCCCTTGAACTAACTTCAGTGGTGCAATGCCTAAGTCAAGACGGGGCACAATACATATCAGGTGAAGAAATGAACAAGTAGTTAAATGAATACACAAATACATGGCAGAGGACAGCGGCACGTGGCAGAAATATCTCTATAAAACAAGAAGCTTGGGGTCTGGCCCCAGGCCCACTGTCAAACTAATGCTAAATTTCAAGCAAATAAATTTTCCATTCAAATTTATTTTCTGCAGAATAAAGTTATCTTTTGTTTAATAGAGGTGTTGTGAAGATTAATATAAAATAAAAAATTGGACAGTATTCGATAAGTGTAAAGCATTATCAACTTTTATATCTTACTGTAAAGCGTATCAAACAAGAGTATAAACATATTTAAAAGAATGATAAATGAGCTCACATACTTCCCACCTGACTAAAGAAGGAGATATCTCTGAAGTCCTTTGTGTACCTTCTCTCCTTTCTCCTCCTCCCTCCCAGTCAATAATTTTAGTCTAAATTTTTGGTTATGAATTCCCTTTCCTTTATAGTTCCATCACATACACGTAACTACAAACAAAGTACACTTTATTATTTAGATTGTTTTTGAACTATACATAGACTTAGACTATATGTGCTTTCTGTGACTTTAACATTGATCTTGAAGTTCACATGAACTTCAATACTTGAATTTACCGTCAATCAATTCATTGTCAAATGCTGCAAGACTTCATTGTACTATTATACTGTAGATCCATTTGGTTGTCAACAGACATTTAGGGTGTTTCCAGATTTTTGCTAATACAAACAATGCTGCTATGACCTTTCCTGCTATTGCTGTTGCTAGATGCTGTTGAGTCAGATCTGACTTATAGCAACCCTATGTACAACAGAATGAAACACTGCCCAACACTGCCATGCACACAAACATTTTTGTTTGAGCCCAGTGTTGCAGACACTATGTTTCTTCTCATTTTGAGTTGTGTAACATCAGCAAAAGGAGGTCCCAGGGGCTTTACTCCATTCTAGTCATTAAGGTCGGCTGGGATTTAGCTCAGTTGGTAGAGTGCTGTGCTGTAGTCTCTGAGGTCCTGAGTTCAATTCCCAGCACTGCAAAAATGGGAGAAAGGCCTGGCAATCCACTCCCAAGGCAATCCCGAAACAGTCAGCCATTGAAAACCCTATGAGGGTCGCTATGAGTTGGATACCGACTCAACGGCACCTAACAACAACAACAACAGTCATTAAGGTCAACTCTACTTTGAAGAGGTGACTCTTCCTCAGTCATTTTTTTTAATGCCTTCCAGCCTGGATGGGCTGGGGTGGGAGACGGGGGGGGGGCAGTATTTTCTGGCACTATATTTGACAATACTTCTCTGCTACTCATAGGGTTTTCAATGACTAATTGTTTTGGAAGTAAGCTGCCAGGTCCTCTCCCTACTCTGTCTCAGCCTGGAAACTCAGCTGAAACTTGTTCACTATGGGTGGCCTTGCTGGGATCTGAAATACCAGTGGCACAGCTTTCAGCATCACAGCAACACACAAGTCCCCACAGCATAACAAGCTGACACATGGCAGTTTCCTACTACACAACCCCAGAAATATTTGGTGTTATTAGGCTCTGAAGTTTTTGCCAGCCTGCCAGGTAAGAAATGTTATGTCATTGTGGTATTCATCCACATCTTATTTCTAATACAGTAGTGGAATACTTCACATACTTATGGTCATTTGTGCTTCCTATTTGTGAATACCTTTTGAGTTTCTGGGTTTTTAAAAAATGTTGCTTCCTTATTCATAGCAGTTCTTTCTTTAAAAGCACTCCCTCATCTAGTTGTTTTGGTTTAGGAATAATGGATATTCAAATAAATCTTAGAATCTTATACTCTCAGGACTTATGAAAAATTTTATTTTCTTATTAGAATTGCATGAAGCCTATAGACCAGCCTGGAGAGAATTAATACCTATTTTGAGTTGTCCTATCTATGAACATTTATATCTCTACATTTATTTCAGTCTTCTTAAATGATGTTAATAAATTTTAGAATTTTTAAAATAACAGCATGACTTGTTTTGGTTAGATTTGTTCTTATGGACCTTACAGTTTGGGTTGCTATTATAAATAATATCTTTTAGCTGGGTGTGGTGGTGCCCACTTGTAGTCCCAGCTACTTGGGAGGACTGAAGTGGGAGGATCACTTGAGTTCATGAGTTTGAGACCAGCCTGGGCAAAAAAGTGAGATCATGTCTCAAAACAAACAAACAAAAATAAGTAAATAATATGTTTAATAAATAGACTTTCTGTTTTGTTGTTATGTGCCATTGAGTCAGATCTGACTCACAGCAATCCTATGCAGGATAAAGTGAAACACTACCTAACACTGTACCATGCATTAGATCTTTTCTATGTTTAAGTGCATTGCTGTTGTTGTTAGGTGCCACTGAGTTGTGTCCGACTCAGACTCATAGCAACCCTCATCGGGTTTTCAATGGCTGATTGTTTCAGGATTGCCTTGGGAGTGGATTGCCACATCCTTCTCGAATTTTTGTGGTGCTGGGTATTGAATCTGGGACCTCAGAGACTGCAGAGCAGTGCTCTACCAACTGAGCTACATCCCAGACCATAGTTGGTGGTAAATGGAAATGTTACATTACACAGGCAAATTTTGTTAATTGTCTCTATCAATTTTTATAACTTTTCTAGAAATCTATTGGGTTTTATATGTAGATAATAGGGTTTTCAATGGCTGATTGTTTCCGGAGTGGGTTGCCAGGTCCTTCTCCTAAGCCTACAGCACCTGTTCCCAGGTGGTCTCTCTCCCATCCAAGGACTAACCAGGCCCGACCCTGCTTAGCTTCTGAGATCTGATAGGATCAGATTCGAGGGTGGGACAGCTACAGGCTTAATGACTATAAAAACATTAAAATTTAATAAAAGTTTTTTACCCTACTAAGGACACCCCAACTAAACTACTAGTATGTAATATTTCAGTTCTATCTTGATTTTTAATTCCTTAGACACTTTTTACTATTTTATAAAACCAATAATACCAGATTCACCCACGTTTAACACTTTCCTTACTCACTATTGCTCTCTGCACTTTGAATCTTCTTTCTGATACTGTTTTCTTCCTTCCCGACAAATATGCACGTAAGTGCTTCTTTAGTAAGTGCTATGGTTTGAATATGTCCCCCAAGTTCACAAGGCAGAAACTTGACCCTAAACATGGACTGGGGAGGTGGGGCCTATGAGGAGGTGTTCAGGTCATCATGGCACCACCCTCATTACTAAATTAATGCTGTTATCTGAGGAATGGGGTCATTACCATGCAAGTGGGCTCCTTAGGAAATGAGTTTGGCTCTCCCTTGCACACTTACCAAAGCATGCTCACTCACTTATGCTCTTATGCTTGCGCTCACTCGCGCTCGCGCGCTTTCACCCTTGCCCTCTCTCTCTCTCTCTCTCTCTCTCTCCTACACCTATCCCTTACCCCTGTCTCTATGTCCCCCTCTTCTGCCATGGGATGATGCAGCAAGAAGCCTCCTATCAGATTCCAGCAACTTGATCTTGAACTTCCCAACCTCTATAACTCTGAGAAGTAAACTTTTGTTCATTAGAAATTACCCAGACTCAGGTACAGACGGTACCCTATTAATGATCATTCAATGATTTTTTAAAACTTTACAATGGTGCAAAAGCAACATGAATTCAATAGGAATCATACTTGGGATTTCGATCTCTTCTCAGGCTAGCAATATGTGACAAGGTACAATCTTAAGATGCTGGGCCGGAGCACAGGGCCATAGCTCCCATAGCTCCCAGCCATCCTGAGTGGAAATGCCAAAATGCTACAGTGTACTGTGTGGCTGAGCCCTAATGCTCAGCAGGTCAGGTGTATCAAATATTGTTTCAACCTAAAATATTTCCCACTTAAGATGGGTTCTTCAGGATATAATCCCACTATACAAGGAGCATCTGTATTCCGTTATAGCAGCACAAAACAAAGTAAGATGGTAAATATCTACCAGTAGTAAATTCTTCCCATTTTTGTTGTCTGAAAATGTCTCTAGTTGACTTTCTTTGTTGAAAAGAAGTTTGGGTAGGTATAGAACTCTAGGATGACAGTTTTTTTTAGCAATATAAAGATGCTATTCTGGCTTTGGTTTTTGCTCTTGAAAAGTCAGCCATACTATGCATTATTCTTTTTAGTTATTTATACATTTCACTGTTTTAAGGCCTCCTATTTTAAATCTCTCTCCCTCTTTCTATATATGTACATATATTGCAATCTAACTATGATGTATCAGGTTTTTATTCTTTTTATTTGTCCTATTTCTGATTCACTGAAATCTGGATTTGAAGCTTGGAAAATTCTCAGCTATATTGTATCCAAATATTGCCTCTCCCTTGCCCTTTTTAAAATCCATTTTTGGAGTTCCAACAAGTATATATTAAACCTTCTCATCTCTTTCTCTGTATTTCTAAATCTGTCTTATATTTTCTTCTACTCTATTTTCTCTTCTACTTTATTTTCTCTTATACTGTACTTAAAATATATTTTACCACATCCCCATAGCACATTTTCATATATGCAGACATACATGTTTTCCCCCAGCACTTTCACCACAGATCAACTTAATTTACATATTCATTGCACTAGTACTGAACTTTGGCGTGAGTCTATTATTAGGAAAGTCAGCTGAAATCATGTAGAAATATTTCGTATTTATAAATAACACCCCACAAAATGCCCTGCTCCATGTGTCTTACCCCTGAATCTCAAAGCCATTATAATCTGTAGTTAAGTCAGGAGGCCAAACCCTAAGTTACAATTGTGAATATTCCAGAGGTCTAAGAGTTTTGTCCTTATGTTTCTTGGGCAGAAAAATTCATTTCTGTGAGAGGTTCTTCCAAGTAAAGCTTTCAAATAACAAAGTTTGAACTCGCTGGCCTTGCTAGTCTATGCTCCTGTTTTATCCTCCCCACCCTATTTTGAAAGCTGTGATTTTCGGATTTCACTTCTACCAAAAGTAAGCACTAGACTACCAGGAGTTTGGGATGCGAGCCAGGCCATCCCTCCTTTATGTCCCTCCCAGGTTCCTATCTGGGGCCATCCCATGGCCTGTGCATATAGGCCTGCAGGATTTAAGGTCCTGGACCTGTGGGAAAGTCAGGTCCACTCAGTCTGGAGTGGACTACTGTCAGGTGACAGCTACCCCAGGCAGCAAGAAAAAACCTGGTTTGGTCTCCAGGCCTGCAAATAAACCCATGCCATCTGCATTCCCTGTCATGACTCAGCCGCTTTATGAAAGGATTCACTGTGTGAGGAACAGGCGGCTGGAAGATCTGAAGGAAGAAACGGCAGAAGAAAGCAGAGGAGATTATTAGGCCATTCAAGGCAAGGTGCAAAAGCAGCTGATCCTTAAGCTGCTGCTGCTTTGTAGCAGCAAGAAGAGAAATTTCCAGTTAAAGAATAATTATCATGGAGTTAGCTAATCTTTGTGTATTGCTGTTGTTGTTAAGTGTCGTCAAGTTGGGCCCTACTCACGCTGACCCTATGCACAATAGAAAGAAACACTACCTAACACTGTGCCATGCTCAGCACTATGTTAGTGCTTCTCTGCTATTCATGGGGTTTTCAATGTCTGATTGTTTTGGGAGTGGGGCTGCCAGGTCCTTCTCCCATTTTTGCAGTACTGGGGATTGATCATAGGGCCTCAGAGAGCTCAGAGCAGTACTCTACCAACGGAATATAAGCACTGAAAAATAGAAGAGGGCCAAATCACCTTATTGGGATCTCAGAGGAAAACAGTGCTAATTGAAAATGGGCTGAAGAGACACTGATTTTGGAAGTGAAGTCCTATTGCAGTTCGGCAAAGTTCAAAAAGGACTCAGGTCTGAATTCTTACTCATAACTTTCTATCTTTGGGAATCTGGGCAAGTTTCTTATCATTTACAAGCTTCAATATCCCTTTGCGAACATTAGAGATGACACATAGGGGAATGAAACAGAAATTTCTGGTGGCCTACTGGTATCCATTCTCCTTGCAAGCTTGGGAGAAGGACGCAGCAGCCCACTTCCAAAGCACTCAGCCACTGAAAATCCTGTGAATAGCAGAGAAGCACTGACATAGTGCAGGGCATGGCACAGTCTCTGGGAGTGTTTTGTTCTGCTGTATACAGGGTTGCTGTTGAGTCGGATTTTACTCAATGGCACCTAACAACAACAACAACAACAACGTCTTCCTTAGTCATAAAAACCATGATTTTATATGGGCACATCACTACCCAGATAAAAGCAGATGCTCCTCCAAATCCCACCCCATCTATGAATAAGTTATGGTTAATGATCTGTAAGAAGTGTTGTGCATAATTTTCAGGAAGTGCTCGTAAAGGCAGGGAAGGTGATCCCTCTTCCTCCTTTACTTCATTTTGCTGCCTGGAACTTGGATGAGATGGTGAGCTGCCATTCAGTACTATGAAGACAAAAGACATAACTCCAACTCTACTCATGGGGAAAAATAATTTCTCATGTGTGTAAGCCATTAGTATTTGAAATTTTTAACCACACTCAGCAAAAATAATCTTGATTCAAAGGACCAGGCTATCTACCAAAATTAAAAATTTTTAATCTTTTCATTAAGCAATCCCACTTATAAGACCATATCCTATAAATACAAATGAGAATGTGCATTAGGAGTATAATAAAACACATTTGTTGTACCATTGTTCACGATATCAAAAGACCAGCTTAGGATAGGAAATAGGGTAAATGTTCAATTGTTGGCAAATGGTTAAGCAAATGATGTGTCATCACACTATCTGTTGTTACACAGCTGTTAATAGTCTGAGAGAGCTATCTGGAATAAACTCCAGCTGGAGTAGACTCCCATTTGGTGGGGAAAAGATTGTATATTGCATTTTCCAAATAAAGAGGCAACAATATATCCCATCTCACAAAGTGACTTTGATATTGCTTCCACCAAGAGATGAGGTGTAAGTCCCCTCCTTTTGAATCTATGCAGCAGAAGTCATAGTGCCTGATTTTCAAGGCCAACACAGAAAAGGCAAGGCAGCTTTTTCCTTGTTGTCCAGAAGGCTCAGATCTGGAGCCCAAAGTCGCTGTAAGAAGCCACCATCCTGTGAGGCATCATGCAGAGAGGCTCTGGGTGGGTGCTCTGCTAAGCAGTCCGAGTCTTCTAGTCTACTCAGTCCAGTAACCAGACCTGGATGAGCTTCAGATGGCTCCAGCCTCTCAGCTTTCCAGGTTTTTCAGCTGAGGATCTAGCCATCATGGAGCAGAGGAAAGTCATCCTGGCTATACTCTGTTTGAAGTTCTGAATCACAGACGTGGTGATTATAGTGAAATGATTGTCCTTTTATGCCGCTAAGTTTGGGGTGGTTTGTTGCATAGTAATAGTATGTTTTTAACTTATTTTTTCCTGTATGATCTTTAACATCATTTCAATTTTTCTTTTGCCATGTTCATGTATGATAACATTTTTGAATACATGTGAAATAAAGACATTTGTAAGGAAGACATGTGGCATCATAAATAAGCAGGTTTCCAGCTCCCTCTAGCAACATGACTCTAAAGGCATGAATTCACACTAAGTACATATGCTAAAAAGTCCAAAGAAGATGAAAGTAACATTGCAAACTTTACAGTTTTGTTGTTCTTGTTGTTTTGGTTGTTTGTGTTTTGCAGTTCTGAGGGAGTGTGGAACCTAGGGCCTCACACATTCTTTGCATATGCTCTACCACCAAGCTGCATGCCCACCACATTTTTTATTTTTTGGTTTGAGTCAGGGTCTCACTAAGTTACATGGCCTCAAACGTGCGATCCTTCTGCATCTGCCTGCTGAGTCACTGGGATTACAGGCATGTACCACTGCGCCAGGCCCAGGCCTTTATAGGTTTTTTTACTTTTATTTATTTTCTTTATTTATAAATGTTGGTGAGGAAAAGAGTAATAGGACTTTTGCTATACTCATTATGCAACAGTCATATATTTTGGCTTACACATTCATCAACTTACAATATTCTATTACCAACCTAATAGCTATACCATTTCAGCATGACACAAACATTTAAAAATATTTTCTTTTCCACAACAAATTAATACTTTAAGAAGAAAACGGCCAGCAGTTAGTCCAGTACCTAGAGTCTAAAAAGACTAAGGTACAGGCTGAACATAACTTTCACTTCATATCTTCCAAATAGGAATCCAGTTACAGTCTCAATACCTTGTTCAGTCTAAGCAACGGAGGCTCTAGGGAGTGAGATCAGAACCGAAGCCTTAAAAGATCATCAGTTCATACAAGCATTCTACACTCTGGTAATGCAGAAAACAAATAAATGAGCAAATAGAAAACCTCTTAACTATCCTCTCTGCAGAACTGTGAAGTGCATGAAGAAAAGAGGTTACATCAGTAACTCAGAAGATTTATTCCAAGTAACATCAGGAAATGTGAATACAAATAAAACAGCAGTTTAGGTCCTTAACTGTTCTAAGACACTCTTTTAAAGTATTTTAAAGTTTCTCTATGTTATTTAATTTACAAAAACCTTTAGGAGGAGTTATATAGCAAAGGGCAACCAGTTTGCTGTAAAAATCATGCTGCAATTACATAGCATATGCAATACAGGAGACCATAGCCTTCAGTTTGGATTGCAACTAAACATCAACAAAACAAAAATCCTTACAACTGGGTCAGTATGCAACTTCACAATAAATGGAGAAAAGATTGAGGTTGACCAAGATTTTGCTTTGCTTCACTCTGTAACCAACACCTGTGGAAGCAGCAGTCAAAAAATCAAAAGACGCATTGCTCTGGGAAAAGCTGTGACAAAAGATCTCTTTAGAGTATTGAAAAGTAAAGATGTCACATTGAAGACAAAGGTGCGCCTGACTTATGCCATGGTATTTTCAGTTGCATCATATGGTTGTGAAAGCTGGACATTGAACAACAGAGACAGGAAAAGAATTGATGCTTTTGAATTATGGTGCTGGAGACGTCTATTGAATATACCATGGGCTGCCAAAGGAACCAACAGATCTGTCCTAGAAGAAGTGCAGCCAGGATGCTCCTTGGAAGCAAGAATGGCCAAACTGCATCTTACATATCTCGGACATGTAGTCAGGAGAGAACAATCTCTAGAGAAAGATATCATGTTTGGGAGAGTGGCAGGGCAGCGAGAAAAAGGAAAACCCTCCACCAGATGGATTGACACAGTGTCTGCAACAATGGGCTTAAACATAAATAAGATCATGTGCCTGGCACAGAGTAGGTCAGTGTTTCAATCTGCTGTATATAGGGTTGCTATGAGTCGGATTCGACTTGACGGCACCTAACAACAACATAATTTTGAAACCAGCATAGTGGATGGTTTGCAAACATTCTGAGAGATACAATGACCATTTCTGGACACTACAGAGAACATTGGCTTTCTGGGAATTTTGTGGAAGAATTGCTTTTGTCTGCTATATGACCAAGCAGTCTCAGTACAGAGCAATAGTAAACCATCACGTGGGGTTGTGGGGAAGTGGGAATCACAGCAGTACCCATCTTCTCCCATGGGATAGGTGGTTTATTTGTCATGGAGGTAATTCTCAATGCCATTAAAATCTCCTCATAAGGTTTGTGAAAAAATTAATAATTAATATTTTTTGCCCAAAGAATGCTGTCTTTCTACTAACTAGAAAATAACCTCCACATTGGAGGCAGGAGGACCTGAAAACGGAGGGAACCATGGAAAATGTGTGCAGAGTTCCAGCAGGTGCTCAGCAGCCCCCTCTGTCTCCGGCCGCTTGGGCTGAGCCAGGGACCAACAGCATGACCCAGAAGGGGCTCAGGAAACATTTGCAGGTGAATGATTAGCAAGGAATCCCCAAGTTTCTCTAGGCTTCCTGAGCCTCTGGACATAGACCCCCTCAATAATGTCAATTCCCCAAACTATATGACTTTATCTTTCACCTTCTCACATGACCTCTGGCCCCAGTAGAGGCCCCCTGGCACCTTTCACATCATGTCAGCTGGTCACCTTAGTCTCTCCCAACTGTGTAGTGGCTCGACAGCCAGTCTTTCTTTGCTGATGGCAGAATGACTGGCAATGAGGACCCTCCTGGTCAAGCCTCCAATGTGGCACAGACATGGTCTGTGTGCCCCGGACAATGCTCTGAGATCTGGGCTCCTTACAGGTTTGGAGAAGAGCCACCTGGTTATTTTCAGAAGTCCCACCCCATGCCTTTTCTGCCTGGAACTTGTTTGACAGTATGACTTTTCTCCCAGAAGCTCTTTCAGCACCCTGCACAGCCCACCCTGATTCTACTTCTCGACTCTTGTTACACCAGGCATGCCCATGCTGATCTGGGCCCTGGGTGCTGACAGAGTTCGGGTGTTTCCAAGAGGCTTCTCAGCCGTAGTGTGAATGCGGGGACCTGCCGTCCACTAGGCCTGTCTCACAAGGTCAAGATGAGGCCAGTCCTGCCTGAGTCCCCAGTGTAACATAGGAAATCCCCGGCTCAAGGGCAGCTCCTCATCACCACGGGTGCGAGGTAGAAATCCCAAGTCATTGCATGGGTGAGAAAGTCAGTTCAAAAGAGAAAATCGGAAGGACCCAGTGGCAAAATTTCATTGGGTCACTGTCACAGAAACTCAGGAAGGGATTTAGGCACACAAGAAAGGAAAAGGTCTTCCCACAGTGTTTGAGGAGAGGTTCAGAAAGAGATCACCTTGGGGCTGGTTTAGTTCCCCATCCTGCTGTTTTTCGTCTCTTCCTTCTAATATGTGGTTAAACAAAATTAGAAGCATACCATAAGTACAGTTTTTTATGCTCTAGGGAGCATTTGTTCATATTATTAAATAGTCTTTGGAAACATTCTCTTATTCCATTCCCATATGTTGTACATTGTACTTGTTTCAGAGTTTTCATTTTTACAAATAATGTTGTGATGAATATTTGATTCATAAAACCTTAACTGCATCTCTGGTCATTTCCTTAGAATAGAGACCAAAATATTAGATTGGGAAGGCAAAGGATAATAACAAAGCTAAGGGTATGTATGCCTGCAGCTGAAACACTGTGGCATCCAATCCTGTCAGATCTCAGAACCTAAGCAGCATCAGGCCTGGTTAGTATTTGGATGGGAGACCTCCTGGGAACACCAGGTGCTGTAGGCATGGGAGAAGGACCTAACAACACACTCCCAAAAAACAATCAGCCATTGAAACCCCTATGAGTAGCAGAGAAGCAACAACAATACTGTTTCGCCTGTTGTAAATAGGGTCTCTGTGAGTCACACACTGACTCCACAGTACCTAACACCAACAACAAGGGTATGTAATTTATTGACATTATTAAACTACCTTCCAATTTATAGTCCTAGGAGTGTTCATGGCTAATTCCACATCCTCACCTACCTTGCATAATATGATTTTTTTACTTTTTCTAATTATTTTTTAACATAACTATATGCAAATTGCCGCCTACAGCCGTAGCCCTGTGCATCTGATCCCATCAGATCTCAGAAAGCTAAGCAAGGTCAGGTCTGGTTAGTACTTGGATGGGAGACTCCCTGGGAATACCAGGTGCTGTAGGCTTGGGAGATGGACCCGGCAACCCACTCCCCAAAAGCAATCTGCCATTGAAATCCCTATGAATAGCAGAGAAGCACTAACAACAGTGTTTCTCCTGTTGTATGTAGGGTTGCTATGAGTTGGGCACCGACTCCATAGCACCTAACAACAACAACATACAAGTTGCACATCATTAATTCTAAGGACCAAATTTCCCCCCTGCATGTTAATATCTCTGAATTCACAGGCACCTTACAGTAGTTGGACTCATAGGAGACCAGGTTGCAGTTACAACTCAGTTATCTGTGACAGGTGAACGTGGTCATTCACTCCAGTCGTTCACTCCAGTTTTACCACTGCCTAGCTATCACCCTTCAAAACATTTCTGTCTAAAAGCTGAAAGGGACGATCTGAGGAAGGAAAATAAGTTATGGTTGTTGACACAGTCTGGTAAGACCAAGGCAGAGGCAGCATTAAAATGTGCTGTCCAGGCATCAGTGGCTTAAAATAGAATCCTGAAATCTAAAGCAGAGCACACTTTTAAGGCTGCATCCCCAGGCTCATGGTGGCACAGAGAATAAGGCCATGTGCAAAACAGACTGTGATGACTCTGGGGAAAAAAGTGATACTGGAAAGTTGGACTCAGCCTGTGAAGTTTTAGCCATATCTTAACTGTTTATTTCTCTTGTATTTTTCTTTTTATGGGTTCACAAGAGATAAATAGCTGTGTCTCAGTAACTCTAAAAGAGCTCTTTTGATAAACATAAAATAAACACTCTAGGTGATACAAAACATTATAGTTTAACTGTAGCTTTTCTTCCCTGTAATCCATAAAATTATAGCATATTTTATACTTGATGAAATGCCATATCTTAAAATATGACAGTACTTTGTAATAATAGAAACTCAAATGATTTTAAATTATAGTTAATACTTGCAACAAATCACATGGCTTTTATCTTAATGTGCTGTAGGTCTGTGCCTCCTAAGAAGTTTTTACTCTTTGAAGAAGAGTTAAAAATAGAGCACATTTCTTGAGGGTTGTAGCTACTTTGAGAACCAACAGCTCCATTTAATGTAGATTCCCATTAAACTGGTTCACAGAGGCCATAACTCCAGGGTCCTCAAGCTAAACCCAGGTCCTCAAACAAAAATTATTTTGGAAAGAGTCTCACCTACTATTCTTTAATCTACCAAAGTCATCTCATCTTTTCTTTCCTAAAAAAAAAAAAAAAAAGGATCCCTGATGACTGTTAAAGTATTGTGTATACCCAGATCCAATTCATTCAACAAATCATTGTTGTTAGGTACTGTCAAGTCAGTATGGGACTCATAGCAGTATCCGACTCATAGTGACCCTATGGACAACAGGCGAAACACTATTGTCTGAACTTCTCTGCTATTCATAGGGCTTTCAATGGCTCATTGATGTTTTTTTTTTGGGGGGGGGGAGTGGGTTGCCGGTGCCTCTTACAAGCCTATAGCATCTGGTATTCCCAGGCGGTCTACCATCTAAGTACTAACCAGGCCTGACCCTGCTTAGCTTCTGAGATCTGACAGGATCGGATGCCACAGGGCTATGGCTGCAGGTAATCCAACAAATAGTCACTATTTTCAGTGTCATGCTTGGCAGTGGAGATAAGCTGGGCAACACACGACACTTCCTGGTAACTAGGAACTGAAAATCTAAGGAGACAATGAGCTTACCAAAATTCAAAAGGAATCTACTACATGATGGAGAGATCAGAAACACATTAACTAAGTAATCAAAATTAACATCACCAGAAAGGGGCAAACAGACACCATCTTCATATGTGATACCAAAAGCACATGTGATACCGAAAGTACAATAGTCCAGCACCAAGTGGATAAACAAAAAATAAGTCATAAGAAAACACCAGAGAAACCAAGCTCAGGAACAGGCATGCATATATATATATATATATATATACACATATACATATACATACATATACATATACATACATATACATATATATATATATATATATAATATTGGTGGTATAAAAGAGCAAAAGAGCTGAAATTAAATATTACTTCCAGTTCAAGGAGACTAAAGAGACAGAATGATGATATAATAAATGATCGTGGGCTGTATCTTGTTAAAAGAAGAAAATTCTACAAACAACAAAAGAATACATGAAATTAAAATGCAGATTGTGGATTAACATGTTCATTACATGTATACATTAACATGTATCAGTGTTAAATTTCCTGATAAAGGAACTGCAGTTATGTAAGAAAATATTTTTGTTCCAAGAAAAAAAACAGAATTAATTGGAGGTTAAAGGGGCATGAGGTATGTGAACTCTGTCAAGTAGTTAAAAATAATTATATATAAGCAGGCACATATATAGAATGATAAAGCATATATAACAAAATATTGATATATGAGAATACTTTGTATTATTCTTCCAACTTTTCTGTAAAATTTGAAAATATTTCAAGGTAAAAAGTAAAAAATAGATGTTGCATGAAAGTCTTTTGTATACATTTATAAGGCTATAATACAATTTAATAGAACTCCATTTTTTTGTGTGTTTGGGGGCGGGTGTTTGTGGGTTTGAACCCAGGGCTTTGCATATACTTTGCAAGTGTTCTACCCTCTGTCTGCATCTCCAGCCCTTTTTTTATTTTTTACCTTGAGACAGGGTTTCACTACGTTACACAGGCTGCCTCTGGCCCCAAAACTGAGATGCTCCTGCCTCTGCCTCCTGAGTTGTTGGGATCACAGGCATGAGCCACCATACCTGGCAAGAATTCCATTTTTAAACTGAAAAATAAAATCTAATAAACAGTCTAGACAAGAAAACCTAAAACCTCAGTGCTAGGAGTTCTGACACATAAACTCTAGATCTTTAGCAATTAACCCTGATGGAGAAAATCAGAGAGGGAGCTGTCAGCATCAAACATGACTTGTTAAATGTGAATTAAGAGGAACAAAATTGTTCTTCTGTTTTAGCATTTCTGAAATAGTATTTTAATAAGAGATTGACAGTTTCATAATCAACATAATTTCCTCAAAGCCCTTTTTGAAACAGGTGAGGCATAAGCAAATTAACAGATGGATGATGCTTATCCTGATCTGTTTCTCAGTCATATGCATTACCTTTGGCCAATTATTCTAGAAAGCTCATAGGCCTGGATTATAAATGACAACTGTTCAAATTGTGTCTACTTGTTTTACACTCTGCCCTCCTTATGAATCCTCCTCACTTCCTCTAAACAACAGTCATTATGCTTCTTTCAGATTTTAAAAGTTAGGAGTAGATCATCTTGGGGATTAATTTATATTGTCCATAGAAGACAATACTACTTTTTTCAAATCACTGAACACCCAGGGCACTGGTTGTGATAGTCTAAGGAGAGACTGAGAGAGAAAAAAAAGATTTTAGCTGAAATTGAAAAATGACCATTATTATGGTATTATAAAATTTGACTTCTCTTGCTCTTTCTTGGACATAATTTACATTCATTCTTCTCTTGCTCAAGTTCTGTGGTCACCACAGAGCTGAAGGGCTGGGATTTAGTTCAGTTGGTAGAGCACTGCTCTGCAGTCTCTGAGGTCCCGAGTTCGATTCCCAGCACCACAAAAACAGGAGAAGGACATGGCAACCCACTCCCCAGGCAATCCCGAAATAGTCAGCCATCGAAAACCCTATGAGGGTCACTATGAGTCGGACACAACTCGACGGCACCCAACAACAACAACAACAGAGCTGAAGCCTTGGCTTTCCCCAGTGAAAGGAATTGTACAACACTAAAGCATCAGACCCTTAAAACCAAGCCTAAGTTTTCATAAACAATGCTCCCTTTGTAGATTTCTGGAGATGCTGATGGAATTGCCATGTTTTGCAGCTTCATCACACAGGATCCTCCAGCATTTATCATTGGATATGCGAAGGTTTCCAAATAGCATGACTCTAGGGTCTACGTCTTATGCCTAAATGTCTACAGGGACAAGGGAGCCGTGTAAATGAATGATGTGGGGGACAGACCACATATTCTGACTCAAAGCACAGCCACTATTCTGTCATTTGGAAATTCAGGCCCAGTGAGACCAAAACTTCTAATTCTTAAAGAGAAGGCAAAATCCAGGTTTTCTTTTTTCTTTTTTTCCTTTTTTGTAGAAAATTCTTAAATATCAATTTTTTAGAAAGCAGGTCATGCAAGCAAAATGACATTTGCAGTTGACTCTTGCCACAGGTACCCTTGTTAGGATCTCTGCTAAGGACGTTCATTCACTGTGTCTCCATGGCTGACACCCATGGACAGCCCTGCCATGGAATCACCAAATGTCTCCAAATTATTCCAAGCTCTTAAAAGACACCAACGGCAAGGAGTTAATTGAATCCCAAAGATATCATGGTGATTTCGAGGCAAAGATCATGACTTCCAGAAACAAAGAGATGCTTCCCACCTTCCCTCTGACCAGTCTCCCGCTCCCTCTTTTCCAAGGATGAGGCACAAAGACCTGAGCAAAGGAGAATCTCCTCGAACTGTGCCATGAGAACAGTGGTTATCATAAAAACAAGGCAATTACAGACCAACCAAAAATCCCAGATGTCCTGCTTTTGGCCAGCTCCTGGAGGAAAGAACATCATACCTGGGGACTCCATAGGTACTGATCACCTCTCAAAGCAGCACCAATGGAATCCCTGTCCAGATTTAGGGAACTGATAATTATCCTCAGCTCCCAGGAGGTAGATGACAGCCACTGAGCAGGGTGCCTGAGGTCTCCTACAGCCAGAGCATGAAAATACAGCAGGTCAGTGGGGAGGCCCATCTGTTTTTAATTCCCAGAGGTGCCATGCTGCAACTAAGTGAGGGATTGTGAGTTGGGAGAAAGCCATTACCTGATATAATTACAAGTGGCAGCAACCTACTAAAGAAGCTAGTGGAGATCCAAGGGCTATTTCAGCTATTTCAAGAAACGATTCAAAACCATGTCAGAACAATGAAACCCACACACTACCCACGCTACCTAGAGTCAGGCACACAAGCCACTGTTAATAGTTCTCAGCAAATCCTCGGTATGCAAGGGCATGGGGTTTGTTTTGGGAGACAGGTTAATGAAAGCTGACATCCAGGCCAGTAGAGCTTTCATTTTGGCACCTGTTCTCCAGCATAGCTGTCTGACGCTTCACTGGGAGAGATTCTTCAGAGAGAGACAGTTACTGGAATCCATCTGGCTATTCACTATCTTCTGTCTCTTTCCAACTCACTCCCAAGTAGATTCAACCTCCAGGTACCTGCAAAGCTGTCTGTGAAAGCCTTTTCCCACTTCATCGGCTGCCATCTGCTACACAGAAATGCAGACAGCCTCCATCTCTAGCACCAACTCCTATTTAAGGCACCAGTCAATATATGCAAAACCAATGCCTTTGTTCCAACCAACTGAGGAGCTTCTCACAATTGTAAACACATGGTCAGGGAGCACTTGCTAAGTAATGTGAGTTGTTGCAATCTTCAATTCTCCTTTTGTTCTCAATGTAGTGATGCAGTAATGCTCAGGATGCAGTTCTGTCTGTTGTCTGGTCTTGTTTCTTATATGTAGAAGCTTTATGAGAAACACAAGCAGGCTAGTGGTTAATACATTCCTGGACTGTTATGTAAACTAATCATAAATGTGACCTGACTAGCATGATTTGGAAGGAAATGCAAATCTTGCAAACTTTGCATTTACACTGGCTTTTACTGTACAATACTGTATTATAATTGATAATCCTTTAATCTCCAAGGAGACCATATGAAAAGAGAAAAAGGAAAAGAATAGAAAAGGAATGATTTTGGGGGTCTTTCTTATGCCTGTGAAAGATGCAATTCTCATACCCATCTCCCTCCCCAAAGAAAAAAGAAACATAGAATAATAAACAAGAGAAAAAGCTGAGACTAATGAAAGTCTCTCCTGAGTCTAACCTGCCTCATGTCCATAGTCCTGCCATGTTTCCATCATTAGAACAGCAAGTGCAAATGATTTTTAAAACCCACTATACTTACTATTGCCTGCAGCCATAGCCCTGTGGCATCTGATCCTGTCAGATCTCGGAAGCTAAATAGGGTCAGGCCTGATTAGTACTTGGATGGGAGACCACCTGAGAACACCACATACTGTAGGCTTGGGAGAAGGACCTGGCAACCCACTCCCAAAAAATCAGTCCACCATTGAAAACCCTATGAACAGCAGAGAAGCACTGACAATCATATTTTGCCTGTTGTACATAGGGTCGCTATGAGTTGGACATCAGCTTGACGGTACCTAATAACAACAACAATCCTTACTACTATTTTTGTACAGAAATCTTTACAAGTATTTAAGAACACTGCACAATGTTATATCACTAATACAAATACAAGAAGAAACTACTTGTCAAAGATTTTGATAGTAATTAAATCTAAATCCAACTGTGTGTAATCTTACAGCATCTAAGATTATTCCAGGGGAAAAATGTTTTCTTCTAAACCTAATGCAAACATGGATGATGGGTCATATTTTCAAATCCATTTTCTTAAGAGAGGGAGGGAAAAAAATGAATCTAATTTTCATAATGAATGTAGATGGCTCTATGGGACAATGAATCATAGTTTTTTTTATTGAACTTCTTGTTGTTAGGTGCCTTCGAGTCGGTATTCAACTCATAGTGACCCTCATAGGGTTTTCAATGGCTGACTATTTAGGGATTGCCTTGGGAGTGATTGCCAGGCCCTTCTCCCATTTTTGCTGTGCTGGGAATTGAACTCGGGACCTCAGACACTGCAGGGAAGCGCTCTACCAACTGAGCTAAATCCCAGCCCTTTATTGAACTTAATAGCATGATAAATAAACTGTACCTTTTTAGTATCAATGTGGATTTTTTTTTTTTTTTTTTTTTTTTTTTTTTTTTTTTTTTTTTTTTTTTTTTTTTTTTTTTTTTTTTTTTTTTTTGCAGTACTTAGAGGTTGAATCCAGGGCCCTATACGTACTTTGCAAGTATTGTACCACTGGATTGCACCTCCAGCCCATTTTGTTATTTTTAATTTTTAGTCAGGATCTTGCTGATTATGTACGCTGCCCTGGGCCTCAAACTTGCAATCCTTCTGACTCCACTTCCCAAGTTGCTAGAATGACAGGCCTGCACCACTGTGCCTGGCTCTGGATGTGGAAATTTAAATAAACATAAAAGTCATCCTTATTGTGCACTTTGAAATGCACTGTTTCCATTAGCAAATAAGCAAATAAGAAAAAGGGTCCCACAAAAGAGAATTCCAAATTTCCTGCTTCTGGAAAAATAGTGTAAGACCTGAGTTTTGACCTTAACTTTGTAACCAGACAGGCCATTAAGAAACTGGGAGGAAACTATTAGTTGTTTAGAGGGAGTTTTATAAAAGAAAGAAAGAAAGAAAGAAAGAAAGAAAGAAAGAAAGAAAGAAAGAAAAAGGGATTGGTGTGAGCATTTATTAAAATAACTTATTTACCTTTTCCCAAATATTTATTGAGCTCCTTCCTACTAGGTGCCTCAGTGCTACAATCTGGGGACCAAAGCCCTGGTCTCAAGAAGCTGAGTCTAGGGGGAAGACACAGAAAAATAAATGGTTAAAAGAATGAATGGTTATGGGAGATGCAGGAGAGCACAGAAAGGAAGTATCTTCCCAGATTTCAGTGCCTGGATGGGGCTACCAGAAGAAGGTGGAGTCTGTTATAAACTTTGGAAAACAGAAAAATTAATGGTGGAGAGGGGGCAATCAGGATCTAGCAAAAGGCATTTACAGAGGCCCAGAGGCTGGAGAGCTGTGGCCTCCTGGAGGCAGTTCCAATGACTGCAGCAGGCACAAAGGAGGAGTGAAGAGTGGGGCAGGAGAAACCAGCAGAATCCCTATATCTTGAAAGGCCTTGTAAGCCATTCCAAGGCATATAGATTTCACTCTCAAGGGCCATTGAAGGTGTGGAGGAGTGGCATGGCCAATTTTATCCAACTAAAAAGTAGGTAGCTTGCAGTGCACATAATGGTGGATCAATAAGGGATAAATCTGAGGGCAGAGCAATCCACTGGAAGTGCGAGATGATAGTGATTTGAACTCAGGAGGTGACAGAAGGTAGGGAAAAGTGAGAAAAAAAAATCTCTGGAAGATTAAGTAGGAAAAACTGATGGATTTTGTTATAGAGGGAAATCCTTGGAAATGTGAACTAAATACACATCTAATTCGGTTGGTTTTTGGTATGGCAATTGCAGCAGAAATCTAACCCACTTTGCCATCCTTGGCTTAGGCCCCTCCAGGTTCTCAGAACAGGGCCTCGTCCTCCACCCATGATGCTCTGTGACTCTGAGCTTCCAAAGTTGAAGGAGGAAGCAGTGTGCTCACTTTTGAGGGTCATTTCAGTAGAAAGTTGACGTTTGGGGGGTTGTATTTTTTGAGTTTTTGTCTGTTTGTTTCAGTTTTTCTTTTTTCTTTTTTCTTTTTGTTTGTTTTCTTGTCTGAGCTTTTTCTGTTGTTTTGTTTTTTATTTTCTTGTTTTTTATTTGTGTGCGTTTGTTTGTTTCCAGGGTTTTTTTTGTTTTTTTGCTTTTTACCAGTATTGGGGGGTTGAACCCAGGGCCTCACATATACTTTGCAAGTGCTCTACCAAAGAACTGCACACTCAGCACCTTTTTATTTTTTATCTTGTGACAGGGTCTTGATAAGTTGCACAGGCTGCCTCTTGCCTCTAACTTATGATCCTCCTGCCTCTGTCTCCCGAGTCATTGGGACTACAGGTGTGTGCCACCACGTTTGGTTGAAAGTTGTTTTTTTATCTTTAGTGAATGGATAAATAAAAGAATGCTCATCTAATTTGGTGAAGCAATCTGTTGTGCTCTCTTCCCTGCATCTGTACCCATAGAACATCCTTAGTTTTGAGATCCTCATAGCAGATCCCTGACTCTCTGCCATGAACTCATTCTGCTGAAAGTTAGATAGGAAAGAATCTACATAAGCAACAATGGGGCTGAAGTGAAGAAGTGATTTTTCGTTTTAGCAGATGATAAGCCACAGAATTCGCAGGACACCTTCTGACATGCAAAGGATTTGATAAATTAAACAAAAAGTTATATATATGAAACTATAAAGAGGTCCTAAATCCCAGCTGTGGATGCCATAGACGTGGGTGGTATTCAAACATAGTAGAAATTCAGACGCATTATAATTCATTGACAGTCACTATTAATTTCTGTGTGTATGCTGAAGAACTTAAAATGTCAAAGATGATGCTATAAAAATGAATTCTTACTCCAAGCCTGAAAGTGTCATGGGTGGATTTATTTATAGACACATGGTGGTTTCTAGGGCTATACACAGTTAATAAAATGTGACAAAATGAGTGTTTTATGCACTAAATGACCCTCAGTCATTAAATTTAATTCAGAGTTAGAACGATTTAGAATATTGCACTGTGTTTATAAATTATCAGTCATTAAAATTGTTGTCATTCACTGAATTACACCAAAGATTCAGGAGGGAATTATATTGTTAGCCTGGAATGAGACTTCTTGTGCTAAGAATTGTCCTATTCAGTATGGCAAAAGCAGCCATTCAGAATATTTGCTAAGCATTTGATTGTGGGAAATGAGAGTGGGTGTTAAAATACTATTTATAACTATAAATTTGGTGCTGCTATTTTCTTCAGTAGAAGAATTTCAGTGTTAAGTCAGGCTAAATTTCATTAATTCAGAAATCAACTAACAGGGACCTTTAATGGAAAGAACAGCTGGTTTGGGAGGTAATCAAAAGCAAAAACAAGATTTAAAAAAGAGCATTTGTACCAGTCTAGTGGCATTGTGCTACAGAAGGGCAGGTGCTGGGTTTTAAGTCTAAAGACTGGGACTGGATTGCACCTAGCATTTGTGGTGCTTTGGGAAAACCCTTTTTAAGAAAAGAGATACAAAATTCCAAATGTAAAATTAATTATAAAAGTGACTGTTTTTATATAAAAATATATTTGGTGAATATTGATTTCAAATGAGAAAATAAATAACAAATTTTTTAAAGCTGAGAAATGTCCTAACCATCCAAAATCCACACAATATCTTGAGTCCACTGCCTGACATATACAAATTTACTTTCTTATAGTGTAGTTTATATACACTCAGCTTTTTCCTAAGTAGTTACAATAGCTTTTTGTATAGAGAAAATGGAAATATAACAATCTAGTCTTTCCTCAATCAAGGCTGGTTGACATTTGCTTTTATTACTAATGATTTAGGAACTTTTAAGCCACTTCAATGTGTTGGTGACAGTTCTGTAAAATGGAATCATCAGATGGTCAGGCCACAATATGTTACAGCTTCTCTGATAGGTTAAAATACTGAAGACATGCACATACTCAGATGGACTCCCTGTTCACAGTACTGCCAAGAGCTTCTGTTCTTCCTACATGGAATTCTGATGTCTTCTATTTCATGTGATTCTCACAGATGAAAAGAAATTGGTCTGATATGTTTATAATTATATTCACTTGTATTCACTGCATTACCAAATATGTTTCTGATAGTTTTGTTTTAAGCAGATATTGATGAGAACTATGTCATTCATTTAAAAATTTTCATGTCTGATGATTGAAGTGTTGTCCAGAGACAAGGTTCAATTGCTGTTTCTCCTTTACACCCCACCCTCTTCTAAATACCAGCCACACACAAGAGCCTTGGTCCATCATCAGTGTCAATTGCACCACAAGAATAATAAAATGTATGTGGAAGAAACTGTGAACCACATTATCCTACCAACCGCAAACTATAGGTGTCCCCAAGCCAGCTTCCCTTTAGCCAGATTGCACATAAGCCATTGCAACTCCAGTGCCACCTGAAAGAAATATGATGGCGGGCAAGCTGGCTAAATGGTCTTAGCCAATTGCTGATTAAAGATTTCCCTTTGCAGATTTTATCAAAACAAATCTGAGTCCATTGTGATGGGCCTCCCAGCAGGGGCACCAAAAATCAAGCTTCATTAGGTTCACGGTTAATCTGCCTCTGGCTCTGGGTCAGGTCACTGCTCTGCCCTAAGCATATGGCTCTGGAACTTCATTTTCTCTTTTGTCAGACGAGGCTACTAATAATAATGTGTGTTTCATGCAGTTGTTTTGAACTCTGAATGTGTTCATTTACGAAAAATGTTATAATTCTTGGTAGATAGTGTTTAGTTAACACTAGCTCTCATTATTAAGTGAAAGAAATAATAAAATGCAGGGTACTATGTAACAGATTATACGAATAATTCATATATTACAGATAAAGGCCAGGTGTGGTGGAACAAGCCTGTAATCCCAGCAATTTGGGAGGCAGAGGCAGGAGGATCTCAAATACGAGACCAGAGGCAGTCTGCACAATTTAGTGAGACTCTGTCTCAAAAAAAGTAAAAAAAATGGGCTGAGGGTGCAGCTCAGTAGTACAGCACTTGCAAAGCATACAAGTGCAAGGCCCTGAGTTCAACCCTCAGTACTGCCCCCAAAAAAAGAATAGACATTATGCAGACCAATTATCACATATTAATTAAAACTGAATCTCTAAGAATATCATTACCTTAAATTATGATATGTATTTGAAAACAACAAAACTACTTTTCAAAATTATACCTGAGAGATTTAGCTTATCCGTATGGAACATCCTCTCTTCCCATCTCACTACATATGACTGAGAGGTGGGTGACTGGTTGCACTACTGAATTCTATGAGGGAGAAGGAGCTTCTTTTTTGGTATTAATTATTCTAACTGGGGTGTTATGTACTTCCTTTCCTAGGAAGCATGTAAAGAATTCACTCCCAAAAACTGAATGTTCAAAACATCTTCAGAAGCAAAGAAAACAAGGTAGAAAACAAATCCTGACAATGCTCTCATTCATAGGAAACTTTTTCATTGCTAATAAAGTCAATGGGCTAGGGTTTAGCTCAGTTGGTAGAGTGCCACTCTGTGGTCTTTGAGGCCCTAGGTTCAATTCCCAGCACCGCAAAAATGGGAAAAGGACCTAGCAGCCCACTTCCGAAAGAATCCTGAATCCCGAAGCAATCAGTCATTGAAAACCCGATGAGGGTCACTATGAGTCAGACATGACTCAACAGAACCTAATAACAACACGAATAAAGTCAAGGAACACTATAAACCTTTCTCAGAATATACGCATCCTTCACTTTACCTTAAAATCTAAATATTTAATAAGATATAAATAGTAGTGCTGCACAACATATTTAAATGAATAGGCATGATATATTTGGATCCAAATTTGACCCAGAGGCCCCTACAGAAATAAATATGCAATCTTTCTATGTCATAAATTAACATGCTGGCAGATTCTCCAGACAGCAGGGATCAGAATAAATGGAGAAGGAAGGAATATTGTCTGCCAGTAGCGAGCAGTAAAAATGCCAAATGTAGAGGAGTAAGAGAAGCCTTTTAAAAGACAAGAGTTCATTGTGGAACCACACATCTGCTTAAACCAAACCAGCTTGTAATTATGATTTTATTAGAGATTAGACTTTGAAACATCTTGAATTTGAACACTTGCATTTGAACTACCAAGGCTCTTCTTCCAATCCCTGAAATTGTGCCTCTGTCTTCTAAAATAAATGAATCATTCCTGTCTACCCAAATTTTTGGCTTTTCAATATCAACACAATTCTTGTTTATGCTATATGGAAGGCAGAGGAAATGTGTTGGCCTAAAGAATCTCAGTTGTACAGGGTCTAAAGTAGCCCTTGTGAGGGCTCAGGTATGAGACAGAAAAAATCCTGGCAGTTATCTTATTTTTCATGAAGAAACCAGAGCTGGACTTTGCCAAGCAGACAGCTATGAGCTCACTGGTCTGAAATAATTACTCATTGAGATTTTTCCCCAGGACAGGGCTAATGGGTTTATGCAGGAAGCACAACTTGAACATTGATTTACAGGGTTTTTCTTTTTTAAGTCAGTAATTAGTACCCATTGCCTACACTTTGGCCTGACAAAGTTTTCTGTTATATTAACTGATGAGCTAAGAAATTAAATAGAAATTAATTATTCAACTAAAGCAGTTTGTGTTTAATTCTTAATGTTCTCTAATCTCAATCCTGCCTGCAGCCATAGCCCTGTGGTATCCAATCCCATCAGATCTCGGAAGCTAAGCAAGGTCGGGCCTGGTTAGTACCTGGATGGGAGACTGCCTGGGAACACCAGAAGCTGTAGGCTTGGGAGAAGGACTTGGCAACCCCCTCCCAAAAGTCAATCTGCCATTGAAAACCCTATGCACAGCAGAGAAGCACTAACAATACTGTTTCCCCTGTTGTACAGAGGGTCGCTATGAGTCGGATACCGCTTCAACGGCACCTAATAACAACAATCTCAATCCTGGTTTAGGAGATAAAGAAATCAAAGCTTCAAACAACTGAAAATGATAGAAGAATTTTAAAGGAATGTAATACTCCATTGTTGAGACTGAGAATGTAATCACAAATTAACAGAAACCCCCCAAAATTGCTCTTTCTAGCCCAGAGCCAATCTGGAAATTTTTTAATCAAGGAGAGAGATAGCCATACACCTTGATGCCCACCTGTAATCTCAACAACTTGGGTGGTAGAGGCAGGAGGATCACAGGAGGGCTGAGGGAGGCAGCCAGAGAACAGTGCTTTCTCAGGATAATTGAGTCTAAAGGCAAGCTGCACAACGTAGCGAGACCTGTCTCTAATAAACAATAAAAATAGGGACTATGACGTAGCTCAGTGGGGTAGCACTTGCCTAGCATATGCAAGACCCTGGGTTCATACTTCCAGGGCAACAACAAAAAGAGACATGTTCTGTGATATCAGTGGAGGGGCACCCATGGTAGACTGTGTTCAAATGATTTCTGTGGGAAGATGCAAAGCAGGATCTAAAACACTGATCTATATTTTTGCACATTTTTGCTGCATGCCTAAAGAAAACAAATGGAAGTACATGAGAGTGGCAAATAATTTACCTAAAATGCAGTGATGGCTGCTGTGACACTGAATACTTCTAACCTGTACTTTAAAGAAGAGAAGACATAAGCACAGCTCTGAGGATGTCCAGCACTCACCTGTTTTTCAGACTCATTGCATGGTTATGCGGAGTGCCTTCATTTACTGTTGAGGTAGTATGTTTGTTTAATTTTAATTTGTTATTTTCAAATAAAGCCCTTTGATTCTTCAGGAGTGCTGCCCTCTGAGTCCTGTTAGTAATGGCATTGCCACTGTTGACAGGAAAGCCAAAACAAGTCCTTTGAGAAGATTCCACTGTGAAATCAGGCTGCAGAGGATGTGAAAGTAGGGCATTTGCTGACATAATCTGCAAACTAACAGCACAAATAATATTCATTTCCTCTAACTGCTGGATGGTAGATTGTATGGTTAAAAGGACTGGCAAGAACTAAAACAACAATACATTGTTTTAGATATTGAAGACTGAGTGTCTTCCTTCCTTCCTTCCTTCCTTTCTTCCTTCCTTCCTTCCTTCCTTCCTTTCTTTCTTTCTTTCGTTCTTTCCTTCTTTCCTTCTTTCTTTTTTCTTTCTTTCTTTCTTGTGATACTGAGGGTTGAATCCAGGGCCTCGCGCTTGCATGCTTTGCAAGTGCTGGACCACTGAGCTGCACTCCTAGCCCATTTTTTAACTTTTTGAGACAGGGTTGTATTAAATCACTCAGACTGCCTCTGGTCTCGAACTTGTGATCCTCCTGCCTTCGCCTCCCAAGCTGCTGGGATTATAGGCGTGCACCACCACTTCTGGCTAAGACTGAGAGTATTTCTGACAAGAAGCAGCTCAAAGAATGGAGTGTCATTCAGAAGGAAAATTGACATAAGGCCACAATAGCTTAGCCATAAGGACGTTCTTTGCTTGCTTCCAAACAGTGAACCATCTCCTGGACTTCCTCCATTCCTCCCCTCCCTACCATCTAGACAAGGCAGCTTCTTCTCATCATTCAGGGATTGGCTCCAATCTCGCCTTTTCAAAAAGCCCTTTAGCTGGTGCTATAATCATCTGAAAGCTTCACTGGTCTGGAAAATCCACTTTCTAGGGGGCTCAATCACATGGTGGCAAGTTGATGCTGGCTGATGGCTGTAGGCAGTAGTTCTCTGTTACAGCCCCTCCTTGGGGTGGCTTGAATGGCATCATGGCATGGGGGGCTGGCAACCCCCAGAGCAAGCACCTGTGAGACTACAGAAGAAACTGGAGTGCTTTAATCATCTGGCCTTGGAAATCAATATGCCCTCACTTCCACCGATTAACAAGTCACACTATTCAGTGCAGGAGGAGACTACAGGAGTGAATTATAGGACCCAAAGATCATGGTGGCCATTTTGGAGGTTAGTCCCCGCCTGCTGTTCACAGTTCACTATTTTCAAAAAGAGAGCTTTGAGTTAGGGCAAGAAAATACCCGTGTAGTCTCACATTCGTGCATATTGTTTAACATTATAAGGACTTTCAAAGAAATCATCAGTACTTTCCACTTTTCTAAGAAGTCTGTGAAAAGTATGAATTTCTCGTTGTTGTTAGGTGCCATTAAGTCATGTCCAACTCATAGCAACCCTTATAGGGTTTTCAATGGCTGATTGTTTTGATATTGCCTTGGGAGTGGATTGCCATGTCCTTCTCCCATTTTTGCAGTGCTGGGAATCAAATCCGGGAACTCAGACACTGCAGAGCAGCACTCTACCAACTGAGCTAAATCCCAGTGCCGAATTTCTTCTTAGTGACAGAATAAATGAATTATAAAATGACAACTGTTGTCCCTTTTTACTTAACATCAGGTAACTGGTTTTGTCTTACTGTCTACTTAGTTGTAGATCTCTGCAGCCCTCATTTTCTATGAAATGACAAAATGGAATTAATGCCATATTCAGAATAAGCTGCGAAGAGTTTGAACAAGTATTTGGAAGCAGGTTCCCAGACAGAATCTGCAGCTTATTTCTCTTTTGAGACAATGACATATGCAATTCTTCTACCAAAAATGATCTCACTAGTTAACAATTGATTATTCAAGGGTCTGGAAATGATAGTGTGTGATTTTGCCACCCAGTGTGAAATTGACTACAAACTGTAGCCATCTGTAACCTTTATCTCCATCAGGATCAAAAGCCAAAGAAGGCAAATATTTTTCTTTTTTAACTTGGAGAAAGAGTTATCTTGTCTGGATTTTTAAAAGTTTCGATTATTTTTTACCAGATGAAAGGAAGAATAGCTTCTCCCAATGATTTCGGATAACACAGCTGAATTTCTTCTACTATTATCATTAAAACTGTTATGGTATATGGATAAATAAATGCATCAATCTGAAATTAACTAAGGTCAACTTAGAAAAATGCCTGTTTGGAAACAAAAAGGAAAGGCTTGGAAAAGAAAATGGAGCTAAATCTATGATGTTACTAAAGGTAGGAGTTAGATTTAATTAATACAAGAACTCCAAAAATTTATGAGGGAGAAATTATTTTAGAAGGGAAAACACAAACCTATGGTTTATTCACTCCCTGCTCCTTTGACATCAAAACAAGCAGTGTTCTTCTCAGGGGAACAATTTGCTTGGTAGCTCAAAGCTACAGAATGCCAAGGCAATGTATCATCTAAGCCTTGGCAATACAGATTGAAAAAACAACAGAAAATCTCAGATATTCTGTCACATGGAAAACGGAGGAAAGCTTCAAATCTACTTTACTTCCAAACAGAAGTGGTCCCATCCTTAGTCTATTAAACCCCATTTACTATGATATCAGAGTGAAAACTCATTAGGGCATTTTATACTACCATGCCTGAACCCCGGTATTACTAAGGCATTCTAGAAGAATCTTCCTTCAGAAACTCAAAACAGCTGGCAGGCAGAGAGCTTGCAGCTGGAGAGTGTCCGCTCTGCAGCCAAGACCAGAGAAGGCTGAGGGAGGCAGCCAGAGAGCAATGCTTTCTCAGGATAATTCTGACCCAGCTTTGTTTTATTGTTAGATGCCCTAGAGTCGTATCCGACTCATAGTGACCCAGTCAGAATTTACCTTTACTTTATTGGTTGCAAGGAAAGAGTTTGATCTTGGAGAACAACCCCCCAGGAATGCAAGTCAAAGAGTTACCAATGGGAACATTCTTGAAAATGAACATTTTTGTCTTCTTGATTTTAGTTTCCTATAGCATATAAATTCAAACTCAGAAGGCAAAGGCTTCTGGACCCTCCGTATCTTTACTTCCTCTACCTTTTCTTCTGCTCCTTTCCTCAAGCATCTACAAGGAAGGAGATGGCCCTGCTCAGCTTTAGGTTATAAGGATCTTTCATCGTGCTTATACTTCTGGCCTCTGAAGGCATCAGCTGCAGACCAGTTTTTAGCATTTCTCTGATGTAATGACACCGTTGTGAAGTAAAGCCTTTTTCTAGGGAGTAGCTTTCAGTTCATCATAATAACCCATTAGCCTGATGAGATTTGATTGCCAACTTCCAGGTTCTCCTAACCCCTACAATGCACATACAAGCCCTTTCCTTCATACAGTTGTTGTTATTGTGTGCCATCAAGATTCACTTGTATGAATGCAGAAATAAAAGGGACCACGTAGAGCTCAGAAATCTGAAGCTCCACGGGACTGGAAAAGTGAACTATTATTTTACCTCAGTTTGTAGATGATATGACTGCAACAGGCTTTGAGTAATGTTGTTGTTGTTGCTGTTGTTAGGTGCCATTGAGTCCAGTCCAACTCATAACAACTCTATGTACAACAGAATGAAATACTCACTGACACTGTGCCATGCCCAGCACGATGTCAGCGCTTCTCTGCTATTCATTATTGTTGTTAGGTGCTGCTGAGTTGGTGTCTGACTCTTAGCAACTCTATGTACAACAGATGAAACATTATTGTTAGTGCTTCTCTGTTATTCATAGGGTTTTCAATGGCTGATTGCTTTTCAGGAGTGGGTTATGAGGTCTTTCTCCCAAGCCTACAGCACCTGGTGTTCCCAGGCAGTCTCCCATCCAAGTAGCCAGGCTGGACCCTTCTTATTTTCTGAGATCTGATGGGATGGGACGCTACAGTGGTATAGGTACAGGCTCCCTCATACAGTAGACCATCCAAAATAAGCTGATTTACAAGCTGACAAGCGACCTCTGTAAAGAATAAACATATATACTGTTCATATTATAATGGCAAATGTCAAACTTCTGTGTCTGCCTTTTCCAAAAAAGGGGGGAAGACATTTTCAAGATAAGACTTGCATTTACTTATTTTATTTGCCTAGAAGTCAAATCTAACCAAACACCTGCAGTATGTACACTCATGCAGCAAATATTTTATCCCTAGTGTTGATAGCAATGGTTTACCCCATTTGCAGATCCAGAACTCTCTCTTCTGACATAATTCTCTGGATTCTTTTTCCTCTCATCACAGCCTGTCCTTTTGCAGCTGTGGCTCATGAAATAGCATTTTCATTCATGTTAGAGGGCTAAAAAAAAACCTCTCTTATTTAAATTTTATGCAGATATGAATCCTCAGCCTATTGACCAAGGACTTGTTGTTGTTGCTAGGTGCCATCGAGTCATGTTCGACTCATAGTGATACTCATAGGGTTTTTAATGACTGATTGTTTTGGGAATGCCTTGGGAGTGGATTGCCACGTCTGTCTCCCATTTTTTCTGGTGCTGGGAATCAAACTGCGGACCTCAGAGACTACAGAGAAGCGCTCTACCAACTGAGCTAAATCCCAGCCCCCCAAGGACTTGAGACATGGATAAATCAAAACTACTAAAGAAGTCAAATTTAAGCACAAATAAAGAACAACATGCCATCTTAAGTAATGTGGTAATGGACTGAGGTGTTTTATTTTTCAGGGTATAAGTAGTAGAACTGTGAACACATAGACGCTTATGGCAAGAAAAAAGGTTAAAGGTTCACCTATCCAACTCTCCGGCTGGGATTTAGCTCAGTTGGTAGAGCGCTACTCTGCAGTCTCTGAGGTCCTGAGTTCGATTCCCAGCACCACAAAATGGGAGAAGGATGTGGCAATCCACTCCCAAGGCAATCCCGAAACAGTCAGCCATTGAAAACCCTATAAGGGTCGCTGTGAGTTGGAGACGACTCGACGGCACCTAAGAACAACAACAACATCCAACTCTCACTGGACAGAACAGGACACCAAGGCAAGGCAAAAAATCCAGGGAAACCTGAAAATATGGCTGATGCAAGTCTGAGATGATGCAAAAGAGCAAGTAATTAAGAAATAAGATGTAACTAGAACTGGGAGGTCCTGTATGGAAGGTTGCTGAATACCTTCCAGTTTTATTTCAGAGCTGAGATTAAAATTAGGCTCTATCATTTAAATGCACAACTATTGGGCAGAACAGAGACAGAGACTCAGCTCGAGACTAGACCAAACTGACCTGTTATCAAAGTGGCCTTTGAATGTCCAAACTACAGACACCCATGCACAGAAAACAAGAGAGTTAAATGGCTGCCTTTATTGTGATAAGTCACAGGGAAAAATGAGGATCTGATCCTCACAAAGGCATCTTCAGAGGCGCCAGGCAGCCTGCGGGATTGGGACATCTATGCTTCCCAGGGAGACCCTTAACAATCTGCCTCACACAGGATTGGGGAAGCTCAGCAAATATTAAGCTGCTGTCTTCCCTCTTCAGACTGACACCAGCAGTGCCCTTGTTCACTTGTACTTGCAGAGGCCTTATGAAAAGCTATTGAGATTCAGAACCACTGTCAAAGAAGGGACTTGGCAGAATCTAATCCAAACTTCTTTGAGAGACAGAAAACTGGCCCAAAAGTGGAGCTGTAACCTTCAGTCACCTGCTGGCATTGCTGCAATCTGATGCCTAAGAAAGGAGGATCCTGTGTGTCTTTGATGCCTGGTCAATGCTTTGAAGCTGTGTCAAGACCACAGGACAAAGGCAGCACTGTGTATGCAAATCTAGAAACAAAAGAAGCTAAACTCCAAAGCCATTAAAATAACATCAGAAATTCAACACCCAAAGATGATTAGAGGCCCTGCATCAGTATGAAATCGAAAACCTAAAAGCAAAGCTGGGCAACACACCAAAACACATGCTGTGGGAATGGACCCTGAGCTGGCGGGAGCCTGGCTGGATGTGCAGCTCCCTTAGCCAAGGGGCAGCCATCTGTGCCAAAGGAAGGAAGTCCTGGGCTGAAGCTGCTTCTAAACCTGGTCCATAGAGCCCTCTGTGCAACGTTCCAATGATGGCCCTGCAAGGCTAGTCCTTATGTTGCCACATTCCTCGGCATCATTGGGTACATGCCTTCCAAAGGAGATAATAGTCTTAACAAATAGTCTTTGTGAACAGAATACAATAGGAGGAAATACCATGAGCTTCCTAGAAAAGTTTGATTTTCTTAAGGCCACCTCAAAAAAGCTCTAACTTTGGACCCAGGATACAGGAAACATCAGTTACGCAGGGTTATGATTTATAAAAGTTCTTAAGCTATGTTCACCTCTATGAAGGAGTGGATAATGTCAGACTGGAAAGGGACCCCTTTCCAGAGACTATTTGGCCTCAAAGTTTTTAAGCCTGACTGCACACTGTGAGCCTCTGAAAAGTTTTCCATATATGTCACTCAACCCTGGCTCTCTTCTGGGGATGCAGAATTAACTGGTCTTGGATGGGGGCCCAGGCATTGGCCTTTTTTTAAGATCTCATCAAATGTTTTTGATACGCAGCCACGTTTAAGGAACCCATTTTCTAGCACATTTCCTCTCTGTTCTACCAGAGGAAACCTAAGCCCCCAGAGAATAAATGACTTGTGCAAAGCGATCCAGCATGAGCCATGCTTCTCAGCCCTTTCCCAAGACAACACAAATAGCAAAATGATGATGTCGGCACCCTGTTGGGAAATGGATGAGGCTGCTTTGGGGTACAGGCAACTGTTGTCGGGATAGCCCACTACATCAGGCTCCACCTCATCTCCTGATGGTTATTGTCTTCTGGGGGCGGGGGAACCCATGTGAAGCTGCAGAATACAGCTCACATTCTTAAGAAGGAAAAAAGGATGAAAAAAGAAAATAAATGCAATAAATTGAGAATCTTTACGGTGGGATTTTGGACAACTAAAACAACATAAGAAGATAGGGTGTGGAATAGAACAAGATTAGCAACTGAGTCATGATCTTCCCTACAGCAGGCTGCTCTACTTACAACTGTGAAGATGTTAGTTGTGGGGGGTGCCTGAACCTCAATACTGTGGGAGACTGGTGAGGCACAGCAGATGGAGTCAAGGACGGCTGGCTTCAGGATGCCTTTGGTACAGCTTTTATTGTGCAACTCGGCTCTCAGGCCCGCCCTTCGGGATAGCGGAAGTGTCAAAGCTCTTGAGTGTTGCAGTTCCACCTCTGGTGTTGGGTCTGGAGGCTCTTCGTCTTCAGCAATGGGCCGTGGGACTCTCTAGATGTTCCCTGAGAAGGCTGGCTTCTCCTCCACTGCTGGTCTCCAATGATCTCCGTTTTGGTCCCGTGATGGGGTGGCCTCTGCGATGGCAGGCAGACCTCTCTCTTGGTCCGGTGAGCTAGATCTCCGCGATGATGGGGTGGCAGGACCGTGCGGTGGTACAGCATGGCTCAGATGGTGATGGAATGGCCTCTGCGACAGCAGGCAGTGTCCTCTCTTGATCTGGTGATGGTGCGGCCCATCTGCGATGGAGTGGCAGAGTAGACAGGCAGCAAGCAACCTCCCAGCAGGAAGCTAGCAGCCAGCAGCTCGCAGCATCACCATCAGCAGCCTCACATGCAGCGCCAGCTTTGTTTATGTAGTCCTTGGGTAACTGCCTTAACTGCCTCAAGATGGCAATCATGTGGGGGCTAGAGGGGTTGGGTGCAACCAATTAGGAGTGACATTCAAATAAAGGGTAAAACCAAATGTCACTCCTTGACCAATCAAGGGGAAATCCTTGATTACCAATCAGGGGACAAGATGAGGGTTGGATAATTCTATAGCTGGTATATTAACTTCTCAGGATATATCTTTGTGCAGCAGTGACAAACTCAGAACAACCCCCTGTGCAGCAGAATAATGTGAATTTCCAAAAAGTTGTATTTTGAGTTCATAACTAGTGAAGACACTAGGCTTAGGGACTTTGTAATATTATTTAATCATGGCTGAATTGGGAGCTTCTAAACCCAGTCTGGGGCTGGGATTTAGCTCAGTTGGTAGAGCGCAGCTCTGCAGTCTCAGAGGTTGAGGGTTCAATTCCTAGCACTGCAAAAATGTGAGAAGGACATGGCAATCCACTCCTGAGGCAATCCTGAAATAATCAGCCATTGAAAACCCTATGAGGGTCACTATGAGTCGGACACAACTCCACAACATCTAACAACAACAAATCCTGTCTAATATAATAGACTGTTCACCCTTTTTATTGTTGTTGTTAGGTGTCATCCAGTCGGGTCTGACTCATAGCATATATTAATTATACAAAATAATGGTTTTCACTATAACATTTCATACATGTTTATAATGTACTTTAATCATAGTCACCCTCCATTACCTTCTCTTCTCCCTCCTCCCTCTCTCATTGGTTCCCTACCTCTTCCCAAATAGTGTGAGTGAAGGACTTTTTAATAGCATGAGAAAAAGAAAATCGAAGGTTGACAAAATTAACTACAACAAAGGAACGGAGATCAGAGAAAATGTGTACTAAAGTGGCTCAAGTGAATGCTATGTGTGTTGCTGTTAGGTGCTATCAAGTCGGTGTCTGATTCATAGTGACCCTATGGACAACAGGAGAAGCACTATTGTCAGAACTTCTCTGCTATCCATAGGATTTTCAATGGCAGACTGATTTTGGGGAGTGGGTTGCCAGGTCCTTCTCCTAAGCCTACAGCCCCTGGTGTTCCCAGGCAGTCTCCCATCCAAGTACTAACCAGGCCTTACCCTGCGCTTCAAGATCTGAAGCAGTGCTACAGCTTCTATGTAGATGAAGGAAATGCCCTAGTTTGATTTCCCTCTATTCTATTAAAAGATGTTCATCAATGAGTATTTTTCTTCTATAAAACTAAATGCTTAATGAACTCCTTATGTAAGATACACTGAGAAAAGAAAGGGACTTGAGGGAGAGCTACTTAATCCTGAATCCCTATGAAGAAGCGTCATACAGAGGGCAATGTGCTGCCTTGCTTTTAAAAAGTCACCCCACACCCCTCTTCTATAAAATAGCCACTGTTGGGTAAGGAAAGAATGCATGTGCTCTCCTTAATAAAAAAACACCAATATTTCATGCCTCGCTGGGCTTCTCCTATATAATCCTATTCCTCACTACTTCTCTTAATAAGAAAACACCTTGGCCTTTTTAATGGCTTTAAGCATCTGGAATTTGGAGAGTATGCCAACTTTCCAAGCTGTGAAAATCCTAAATCTTTTGACCTGTACTTTACAGCCTTTGGTCATTCCATAAGGGGCCTCTAGTCTTCATGGAACCTCCTGGGGGACTATCTTTTGCAGTGGCCAGACCTAGAGGTGTGTCCTAGTCACTCACGTACATGGTTAGGATACAGAGTCCCAGGCCCCAAACAAGGACCGTTCGATTGAATATGGCTCAGCAGGGCCCAGATATCTATGTATTTAACAAATGCCCCAAGTGTTGAGATACAGCAGACTCCAAAACAGTATCTGGGAAACACTAGTTGAAGCTAGGCAGCTTTATATCAAAAGGTCAGCAGAACAGTGATGAGGGCTATGTCCACTCATGGCCAATGAACTAGACCAGTGGGGTGAGTCATTTTTAAGACACTTCAACTACTAATTTCAGCATGATTACCTTGATTTATCCATATAGACAATCTGTGATGATCAAAAAAAGAGAGGGCGGAGGACGTACTTAACGTTATTTTCAGTTCATATGCTTTTGTTTTGTTTTACATTTATAAAAACGTAGACGTATACATGTTAATAGAGTGCCATGTAATATTTCAAACAATGTGTACATTGTTATGTACTCATCTTCTCAAATATTTATCATTTCTCTATAGTGAGGACTTTCAAAGTCTTTCCTTCTAGCTTTTTTAAATGTACAGTACATCACTGTTATCTATTGTCACCCTACTGTGGGATATCACGTGAGAGCTTCTTGCTTCTAACTAACTCAGGCCCCATTGATCTACATTCTCCTATCCCTCTCTCCATCCCTCTACTCTCCTCACCTCTGATAAGCCCCACTCTTCTTTCAACTTCTATGAGATCAAAGTTGTTAGATTCTGCACATGAGTAAGATCACTCAAGTTATTTGTCTTTCTGTGCCTGGCTTAATTCACTTATCATAAAGATCAGTTCCACCCATGTCACACAGGACAGGATTTCATTCTTTTCATGGCTGACTTACATTCCATTGTGTGTATGCACATTTTCTTTCTTTATTCATTGGTTGATGGACTGTTAGGTTGTTTTCATTTCTTGGCTATTGTGAACAGTGCTGCAGTGAACATGGGATGTCTCTTTGATAGAGATTTCATTTCCTTCAGATCTATACCCAGTAGTGAGATTGCTGGATCATATGGTATTTCTATTTTTTATTTATTTATTTTTTTTGAGGAGCTTCCATATTTTTTTCCATAATGGCTAAACTAATTTTCATTTCTCTGTTTTTTTTTTTCAGTAGTTTCATAGCTTCAGATCTTAACATTTAATCCATTTTGAATTGATCTTTGTAATTGGTGAGAGATAGGGGTCTAGTTTCATTTTTCTGAATGTGTATATCCCTTTTCCTAGCACTTTTTATTAAAAAGATGGACCTTTCTCCAATGTGTATCTTTAGCATCTTTGTCAAAAATCAATTGGCTCTTGGAGAATGGGTTTACTTCTAGGCTCTCTATTGCATTCCATTGGTCTGTATATCAGTTTTTATGCCAGTACCACACTGTATTGATTACTATACCTTTGGAATATGTTTTTAAGTGAGGTAGTAAAATACCTACTGCTTTGTCCTGTTTGCTCAGGATGGCTTTAACTATTTGGGGTTTTTTGTGGTTCCATATAAATTTTAGAATTGTGTTTTCTAGTTCTGCAAAGAATGTCTTTGGTGTTTTAATAGGAATTGCACTGAATCTGTAGAGATTTTTAGCTCAGTTGGTAGAGTGCTGCTCTACACTCTCTGAGGCCCTGGATCCCCCCAAATGGGAGAAGGACTTGACAACCCACTTCCAAAGCAATCCCCAAACAAGCAGCAGTAGAAAACTCTTATGAAGAGCAGAGAAGCACTGATATAGTGCTGGGCATGGCACAGTGTCAGGGAGTGCTTCATTCTGTTGCACACAGGGTTCCTATGAGTTGGACCTGATTCTACAACACCTAACAACAACAACAACAACAACAACAACAACAACAACAGAATCATTGCTTCTTTTAATCCATGAACATGAGTGTCTTTCCACTTTTTTGTGTTCTTTTCAATTTCTTTCATCACTGTCTTATAATTTTTATTGCAGATATCTTTCACCTCATGGTTAAATTTATTTCTAGGTATTTTAGAGGATAGTACATATTTCAAATGAGATTGCTTTCCTGATTCTATTTCAAATAATTTGCTATTGGCGTATAGCAACGCTATTGATTTTTGTGTGTTGATCTTGTATCTTGCAACTTTGCAGTACCACTGTGGTGTCCAATTCTGTCAGATCTCAGAAGCTAAGCAGGGTCAGGTCTGGTTAGTACTTGGATGGGAGACTGCTTGGGAATACCAGGTGCTGTAGGCGTGGGAGAAGGACCAACTCCCAAAACATAATCTGTCATTGAAAATCCAATGGATAGCAGGAAAGTATGACAATAGAGTTTCGTCTGTTGTACATACAGGTCACTATGAGTCAGATCCCAAATCTGGCTAGGCACCTAACAACAACAACAACAACACATAAGATCATGTCACCTGAAAACTGACAATTTGACTTCTTTTCCAGTTTGGATGCTCTTTCTTTCTATTGCCTGATTGCTCTGGCTAGAACTTCCAGAACTCTTTTGAATAAAAGTGGTTCAAGTGGGCATCTTTGTCTTGTTCCATATCTTAGAGAGAAATCTTTCACCTTTTCCCCATTCAATGTAATGTTAGTTGTTGGCTTATTACAAATGACCTCTATTATGTTATGTTCCTTTTATACCTAATGTGCTCAGTATTTTTATCATGAAGGGCTGTTCAAATTTATCAAGTGCATTTTCTGAATGTATTGAAAGGAACACAGGTTTTTTTGACCTTGATTCTATTGATGATTCTCATACACAGAACCACCCTTGCATCCCTGGGATGAATAACACTTGATCATGCTGAATGATCTTTTTATTTATGTATTTTGTGTGTGAGTGTGTGTGTGTGTGTGTGTGTGTGTGTTTGTGTGTGTGTGTGTGTTACCTGTGGTTGAGCTCAGGGACTCATGCTTGCATGCTTTGCAAGTGCTAGACCATTGAGCTGCACCTTCAGGCCTTTTTTTTTTTTTTTTTTACTTTTTTGAGACAGGGTCTCACTAAATTACACAGGCTGCCTCTGGTCTGGAACTTACAATGCTCTGCCTCCCAAGATGCTGGGATTACAGGCACGCACCACTATGCCCAGTGCTGAATGATCTTTTAAATGTACTGTTGTATTCAGTTTGCTAGTATTTTACTGAGGATTTTTGAATGTATGTTGATCAAGGATATTGGCCTGTAGTTCTCTTTCTTTGTTGTTTCCTTATCTGGTTTTGATATCAAGGCAGTGCTGGCCTTGATAGTGTTTATAAGAATTCCTTCTTCTTCTATTATTTTGGAATAACTTAAGGAGAGTTGTTATTAGTTCCTCTTTAAAAGTTTGGTAGAATTAAGCAATGAAGGCATCTAGTCCTGGGCTTTTCTTCCATGGGAGGCTTATTTATTATTATTATTATTATTATTATTATTATTATTATTACTGAGTCAATCTCATTATTTTTATTAGTCTGTTCAGGTTTTCTATTCCTTCATAATTCTGTCTTGGTAAGCTGTATGTGTCTGGGGATTTGTCAATTTCTTTTAGATGATCAAATTTGGTGACATATTGTTGATCATAATAATCTCTGATGGTCTTTTGAATTCCCATTGTCATGTGTAATGTCTCCCTTTTCATGTCTGACTTTATTAGCTTCTTTCCTCCATTTTTCTTAGTTTACCTAAGATTTGCATATTTAGTTTATCTTCCTAAAGAACTAGCTCTGTTTCATTAATCTTTCATATATTTTAGCCTCTATTTTATTTATTTCTGCTCTGATAGTTTTCTTTCCTTCTACTAACTTTGAGTTTGTTTTTTTCTTGTGTATTTCCTTGACAGGTAACATTTTTAACCCATTGGTTTAGAAACCCACAGATTATCTTGCTAAAGAGAAAATTCTAGAATGGAAATCAATATGCTTATGAAATATTAAAATCTAACAAGATTGAGAAAGGGCAGAGAGGAGACTTGTAATTTTCTGAAATATTTTAGTATCCTGGCTGTTTCAAACCTTCCATGCCAACCCCACCAAACTCACCTGCAACATAAAATGCAGCCAGCCTGCCTGAATGCTCCCCTACTCAACCTGCTTCTTGCACAGGGAAGGCAGCAGTGAGGCAGCTGCATAGACGCCAGCTGTTCAGTGGTGCAGCAATGACATCAAACACGCTGATTCCCCTTGGCAGCAACTTTCCACTATCTTGGCTGGTCTAAACCATAATCACTGTGGTGTGTGCAGGTTGGCCCAGATTATGAGGCTGGCTGGCAACCAAGTAACTAAAAAGCCGTCTATTAGTCCAGCAAGGGACTCCGTGTTGAGAATGCCAGGGCTTCAAATGTCCATGAACATGTTTTCCACAGATATTCCAGGAATTTAGGTTCCACTGTTAGTGTCTAGAAAATTCTGCAGTTCCCAAGACCCTGAAAAGCACCAATTTCTTGCTTACAGTAACTTTCAGGGAGTACACCAATTACTGCACATTCATCCACTCTCCTTTCTTAGAGTCACATCTGTCACCTTTGAGAATAAGAAGCTCACCATTGCCCACAGCCCTGTCTCTCTCAAAAACATACAATCACTTTCAGAAAGAAAGAGGACTGGAAAAGGTCCAATACTGTCCTAAGAGTCCTATTGTCTAAAACATATGCACTTTGTTCAACCTTCATGGTTTTTGTGGGCTGGTATCCAAAATGGGGGAATTTTCATTTAAGAAACCTCCTCTCTCCAGCCTGATATACATCCCTTAATAGGCTTTGAAATGATTGAACCTGGAAGCAAACGAACTATTCTAATACAGCCAATGTGCCGGTGACACCAGATACTCGTGAAAAATGCTTCAGCAGAAGAAGCTTGCCATCAGACTCCATTTTCTGCCATACACTTGAAGGTATAAAGCCCAGGACGATTGTGTGTTATTCATGTTTTTGAAATGCACATCTAGGAGATCTTCAAATATTAATTAGAAAATACTGGAGGGAAGGAGTTATTTTGCACTATGTTTACAAAGGAACAAAATTTCAACAAGGCAGGGGATAGGCTTCAGCTTGCTGAATTTGACAAGCAACTAAAATAATAATAATTACTGCTTCAATGAAATGGAACTTGTTACAAAGCCGTTAAGTTCAGCCCTAGCAGGATGTCATGAAGTAATTATTCAAAGTCTAAATCTGAAGGGATTTCTGTACATATGGTGCTCCTAAAGAGGAAAAGAAATGCCTTCTAGCCAAATTTAAAGTTTAATTCATGCAAGAGACGTGGCTAATGCAATCAACCACAAATGCTGCGTTTTCATGGATCTAAGTGGCAGCAAGTTCCAGCGAATTAATTATAGCCATTCTGTGTATATTTTGCATGGCTTTTTTTATTATTACCTACAAGATTTTTTTTCCTTTTATGACCATTAACATACAATTTTCCTACCAGAGGTATGGTGGGCAAAGAGGAAAGTAATATAATCCTGATCTTTCTACCATTAGGTCCCTAACTGGCAGCTTCCTAAGCCAGCTGGTTCTAAAAAGTAGTTACTACCAGGGTCCCAGGGCTCCTTAAACAGCCTGAGGAGGGAGCAAGGGTCACCACTCAAATGCCAACAGGGTCCAGTAAGTCAAGTCAAAGGGATGATAGGGGCCAACTGCAAGCTTCCACAGTGTGGACCTGATGGAGGTTTATCTGCTTGGACAAAGTCTAATGGACAGTAGCCACCCTGCCCCAACAACAGTTGCTGCGTTCAAACGCATGCCCAGCAAGGTCAGGTGCTAGCTATATGGGCATGTCCATTTATGAAAAGTTATCAGGTTCCACATTTATGATATATATACTTTGGGAATGTATATCACAATTTATCAGAAAGTAATTTTAAAAGGGGGGTCTGAGACCATATTTTTTAGAGGTCAGAGAAACAAGGACAAGAGAGCAGAATGGATGTTATCGGACAGGTGTTCAGAGTAACCACGTGCAATCAGTGTTACACGAAGCTGGCTTTTACTGTGCCACCCAGAGCATGGGTACCGGTGCCCTAGCAGTGTAGCAGTGTACAGGCAGATGGATTTAAAAAACACCTTTATGTAGAACAGGATATAAAGAGTAGTCATATATGAGTCAATATCAAAAGGTAATATGTACTTGCCTAGCAAATGTCTAGAGGAATAGACAAGAAACTGTTATCATTGGTCACGTCTGGCAGGAAGTGTGGAATAGAAGAGAGATTTTCCTTTTCTCATATCCCCACCCATCGTGGTTTTTTTTTTTTCTATGAGAGTATATTGCTTTTCAATTTAAAAAAGAAAAAACCAAAAGAGAAAGTTCCTAAGTGAAGTGACTACTAAATAAACCAACATGGTTCCTAAGGGACTTAATTTTTTTAACCAGCATTTTTGATATGTGAACATGTAAATGAAATTAAATGAAAAAGCCACTCCTTTGAGAATAAAAATGCCAAGGCACATATAGTACACACATTTTGTAACTGCCAATGAATAATAGCTAAGATTTAAAACACATAGAGTAAAATTTCTTCATAACATGGTACCTGGGGAATAATCCAACCAACTACACTATAGGCTAACAGTTTTCTCTCAGACTTTACTGTATATTATTGTTTGGTGAAGAAATGTACAGAAACGACTCTTATAATTTCCCTACTCTAGTCTCTACCAAAGCCCTATAATGGTCCTACTATACTGTGCCTTGGACTTGGAGACAGTGCCACACAGTGATACTACCCACGTGCACACATTTAAATGTTGGAAAAAGGACCAAGGCACGACCATGAACATTCCTGGTTACAAAGCTTTCATTGTTTATAACCAGAGACAGCCATGGGAGAAGGCCACAAGAAGCATATGCTTATATACCTAGAGTTGCAAAGTAATGTAATGGTAGAATCACTTGTATAAAGACCTGAAGTCAAATCTGTAAAACATAATCTGTTTAGAATAATTGCCATGCTCCTTAAACCAGAAGGATATTTGCTATAAAATAAGCAACCTTAAAACAGCCATACAAGATTTAAAGCCAGAAATTGGTTAACTAACAACGTTATTCAGGATGTGATCTACTAGGGGAAATCCCTTAACTACCTTGCATATTAGATTCTGAATTCATGCAACTCAGTAAAACAGAGCAGAACACTTAGGCATCCTCTCTAAGTCTGCAGGCAGTGTGTCCCAAATGGAACAACAGGACTGGTGGCATGGATTAGTCACTTCGGTTTTTTCCCAAAGGAAATATGTAGCTCTGAAGTCCAATTATCTTTTGAAATTGGATGTGGGGGGCAAGATTGATAGTTTTCTCCAATCATTGTAAAGAAAGTTAAGTTTACAGGACAAACATGTGCACGACCACCAGTTTAAAAAGCTGAAAAATCCACTCTGTTTTACCAATATAAAACCAAATGTAGCCAGGCGCAGTGGTGCCCGCCTGTCATCCCAGCAGCTCGGGAGGCGGAGGCAGGAGGATCACAAGTTTGAGACCAGAGGCAGTCTGCGTAACTTAGCAAGACCCTGTCTCAAAAAGTAAAAAAAAAATGGGCAGCTCAGTGGTCCAGCACTTGCAAAGCATGCAGGCACGAAGCCCTGGGTTTAACCCTCAGTACCACCAAAAAAAAAAAAAAAAAAAAAAAAAAAAGTGAGTATGAAAAGTGTTGTTTTAATCATCATCACTTACAATACTTGAGAAATTTCTTTTGGTTGCTATGTAGCAGTGATCACAGCAAGTGACATGTATATGTATGTACAACCCATATATTTAGTCTCTTCTGTTCTTATGAAGTCTATTAAAATAGAGCAGAGCTCAGTAACTAGAAAATGTCTAAGTGAGGAAATGATCAAGACAGCAGAAGGGAACCACTGAGTCCTTGGCGTCATTCAAGCAAAAGCAGCAATACTCATTTGAAATAAACACTGGTGCTCTTTTCATCCCAACTTGAGTCAACCGACAGCAAAAACAGGAACTAATTGGTCCTTTCTTGATCTTAAACAGACCATATGTACTTAGCAAGTGATATTAGCTGCCTGGGCCACAACGCACTAGCCATGTGACCTCAGGCAAATTATTTACATTGCCTGTGCATCAGTCTCTTCCTGGGTAAAGTGAGAGAGTGGTAAATATGTAACGGTCCCTCTCACCTAGGGCTGCTTTCATGAGTAAATCAGTTATCATACTCCATAAATGTTAGTTTTCATGATACTGATATTTTTGTTAGAAGGAAGGAAATAAATGGAGGGTTTTTTGTTTGTTTGTTTGTTTGTTTTTTGTTTTTTTTGGAACACTTTATTTTCCAGTACTGAGAGTGCTCTACCATTGAACATCCCCAGCCCCTTTAAAAATTTTTTTTTGCTTCTTTTTTGATACAGGGTCTCTCCAAGTTGTGCAGGCTGCCTCTGGCCTCAAATTCACAATCCTCCCCCAGCCTTTCTAGTAGCTAAGATTACAGGTGTGTGGCACAGCACCTAATGCTTCTGAAGACTTTTTGATATTTTATTTTATTTTAGATTAACATGTACTCATTGTACATAGTAATGAGTTCAGTGTGAATTTTTAAAAACTCTATTTTGAAAGAGAAAGGTAAAGGAAATGAGACAGAAAAGGAAAGAAAGGGACATGTGTGAACCTCTAAGATGGCATCTCTCATTTACTTAGCACCAGTACATAAAAAGACACTGTACCTACATGATACTTGTTACAACAACTATTTGGAGTACTTGTTGTTATCATTCATTTTTGGATGAGAAAGCTGCATCTTAGAGGTTCACACATGTGCCTAGGATCATACAGATCTAAATCCTAGTCTGTCTGACTCAGAGCTCAGCTTCTCCTCCCCATATTCTAAACTATTGTTGTTGTTGTTAGGTGCCCTCAGGTCGGTATCTGACTCATTGCAACACTACATGCAACAGGCGAAACAGTATTGTCAGTGCTTCTCTGCTATTCATAAGGCTTTCAATTGCGGATTGACTTTTTTTGGGGGGGAAATGGCTTGCCTGGCCTTTCTCCCAAGCCTCCAGCACCTGGTGCTCAGGCAGTATCCCATACAAGTACTAACCAGGCCTGATCCTGCTTATCCTGCTTAGCTTCAGAGATCTGACACCACAGGGCTACGGTTGCAGGCATTCTAAACTATTAGGTTGGGAAAAATAAGGAAAATGGGGTGGGAGGAAATGAAAACAGATTACTAGTAAGAAAGGAGAACTAAAGAATCATCCATAAGCTGAAATTTCTACTCACTGAGATAACACACAACATTTAATGCCAAGATTGTGATGATAAGATATGACATCATTTTTAGCACTGGTCCCAATACAGTCGCCATTGAAAACCCTATGAGGGTCACTATGAGTCAGATACCGACTCGAGGGCACCTAACAACAACAACAACAACTCCATCTTTGGATATCCATTTGGCCTGCAGCCGTAGCCCTGTGGAATCCAATCCCGTCAGATCTCGGAAGCTAAGCAGGGTCGGGCCTGGTTAGTACCTGGATGGGAGACCGCCTGGGAACACCAGATGCTGCAGGCTTGGGAGAAGGACCCGGAAACCCCCTCCCAAAAATCAATTTGCCATTGAAAACCCTAGGAACAGCAGAGAAGCACTGACAATAGTGTTTCCCCTGTTGTGCAGAGGGTTGCTATGAGTCGGATACTGACTCCATGGCACCTAACAACAACAACAAACTGATAACTATCATTAGTAGTGGTTTGGAACATCTTATAACACACTTATATTAGTTAAACATCCTAGTTAAACCTAGTTAAACATCCACCAATATGCTACAGGTTGGACTTTAAAATGTGGAGATAAAGTCATGATAACCCCCAAACAATGCAGAGATAAGGTAAGAGGCAAAATGTTAGGGTCAGCACCACAGAACAAGCAGAAGCTCACCCCTAGGTTGACAGCAAAATTATTCTACCACTTGATTTAGAAATCTGAAAGATCATTTCCAGTTTAGTATAATGTTTCAAGACTCTATCAAATAAAATGTGTGAATCATTCCATAATTACATAACAGCTACTGCCCTGGGACTGCACACACTCTGTAAATCCAACTGTCCCCACAAGTAATGCAGGCTCTCCAAGTGACAACTTAATGCCTCTTTCAGGCCAAGTGCTTTTCCCTGTGCTCTGCTACATGTTTTACTATGTGGTCCTGCTCCACTAAATCATAGCTTTGGGAAGACGGATGAGGTCAGCCTTCCATCTATGGCTAAGTCCATTTGTTTGTGACTCCCCTGAATTAAAGAGAAGCCACTGAAGCACTGACACTTGTCACAATGCCTCATACTTTTCTTTCTCTCAGCACAGCAGTGATTCCAATGAACTTGGTGCATATTTTAATTAGTGCTTAAAGAACATATTCCTTCAGTCCTTATCACAGAGTTGAGGGAAAATAAATAGTTTGGTGGGTTTTGCAATCAGGCAGGTAAATGTAAAATGTTTTCCTTTTTGCTGGTGCAACATATCTCTAAAATATAAAATTGCCTATATTCACCCTAATTCAAAAAAAATTCTGACACTGCATTCATTCTCCAATAGGACAATTTTTCACATCAATTTGTTGATACTTGTCCCACCTGTATGTGCAGTGCAGATCTGGTCCAGAACTGTAGGTAAAAAAATAAACAAATCCCAGGGAAGTCTGACAATGAGCCATGGGCCAGTCCTCTCCATGACTCTATGAGCTAGGAAGAAAGGCTGGACCCTCAATGGTCTAGGAAAGAAGTCTTGTCAGATGCTCCTCCAGCCCTTGGCAGAGGTAAGTGGATGAAGAAGAATGAGTCTGCACTGAGTTACTGAGATAAGAGTCAGTGAAAGCTGGCACTGCAGAGTCTGTATTCAATAATGCTCTATTTGTACAGTTCTTGGTAGCTCACAGCCATTTTTGACATTGGCATGTGCTGGCTTTGCAGAGTGGACAGTCAGTCTGGCCTCTCAGAATACTGAATAAATCTTGGGTTTAAGAAACTAGAAAGAAGCAACTGGCAGAAGCCCCTTAAAGCTGTAGTGTCCTAAACCGAGATACTACCTTCTCTTGGAAAGTTACAGCCTATCACCTTCCTCGCCAAATGCTTTTCTAGTGTCAGTCTAAAAGTCAGCATTCTCAGAGAGACCCTTGATGCAATATGAGTTTGGAGACCCATAATCATTAGACCTGCCACCTGTTTTGGTTAGCACCCTTAGTATCCCCTCCTTTTTTGGCTTAACAAGGCAAAAAAAAAAAAAATCAGTCTTGTTGGACTCCTCCTTTTCCAGGTATTAAAGCTAATATATATCCCTCCTTCAAACCTCAGTACAAACTAAGTATCCACTCCTCTTGAAGCCTCCTATGGCCATACAAGTGCTCCAACCTGATTTAGAAATCCTTTGTTTCTCCCCTAACCCTTTTAAATACCATTCAGATCACCTTACACTGCTCAGTAGTAAGAGCCACGTTTGTCTGTAAGGAACCACATTTTGCTTAACTTTTTTCAGACATAATTGATGAAAATACTTTAAGAGCTAGAAGGAACTACTTAAAAACTGGCATTTTTTGTTATTGTTGCTAATACCTAATAAATTACACAGGGTTTCTAAGACAGAATCAAGAGTTTTCAAAGAGTCTTCAGTGGCTAATGCAGGGGTTGTTCATGGCCTTACTCAAGCCTTGGGATTCTTCCTCAACCTTCTACCATGGGCCATAAATGATGAAGTAAAGTGACATGGACTAAATGACAATAGAGGAACATAGGCCCCAAAAGTCTGTGCACAATTGGAATGTCACCCATCTAAATAGAACAGCGATGTCCACATACGCTGCAATATCCAGGGAAGTTAGGATGTGCACTCCTTGATGATTATTTCTAGCCATGTTACAAAACCTGCAGAATTCAAGAGCCCGAAATTGGTTGTTAAATCACCTTTTCCAATTCCCTCATTTGACTGATGAGAATTTGATGTCTATGGATTCCACCCAAACTGGCCCAAATCACACATCAAGCTACTGACAAACAACTCAAATTTCCCAATTTGTAATATATAGGGCTGTATAAATTTTGGTTATATGAAGTTCCCATCATTCCTACATTTTTAGGGCAGATTTTAGGGACAAATTTGGTGTCAAATTCCAGTGTTGCCATTTATTACCTCTGTGACCTTAACCAAAGTGATCCAAGTCTCAGTTTCTTTCTTTGTAAAATAAAGATCACAGTATTTTTCTTAAAAGATTAATGTGTGATTTTAAAAAAGGGGTATGTCTATAAATTAGGTGGCAAGCCTGTGCCTGGTACATGCCCCCCATTTAATTTTTATTATAAATACTATAATGTTTGAAAAACCAAATAGTACATAAAAGCCAAGATATTATAAAACATCTCTTTTTCAAAAAAGCACTGACATTTAAAAAAATTCTTTTGGTAGAGAAGTGGTTAAAAAGTCCATCCTTTGGGTTGAAAACCTGGCTGTCGCTGTGTTCCCGCATTCCACATCCTATGCCCTTCTCCGTGGAGACTGTCACGTATAGTTGCTGTACAGTAAAGCAGTGTGCCGCACAGTGCCGTACTGTGCCACTTGTTTGCTTTCACACCTCTGTACCTCTCCCACCAGGTACCCTCGGCCTGCCAAATCCAGCTGCTACCTTTATCCTTGCTCCTCTGCTGCCCACCGCTCCAGTAAGGACATGTCTTGTTTGAGGACAGCTCCCTTACGAACACAAGATAAAATAGCTCCAGAGTGACCTACGATCTGTCAACCTCAGGTACCAGAGTCCCCTTGTTTGAGTACCTGACAGCTGGTCTCCTCTGGGCAGCATCCACCCCTTCCTCTATTGACCTCTTAGAGCCTGCATGGCCAAATTCTCACCCCCCAATACTTGGGTTTATAAGAGCTGTGGGACTGGACTGAGGCCCACAGGTGGAGCAGGAAGCTACTGCCGCAGAATTCTCCCAACCTGCAGTAAACAGAAGCACCAGGCCCAGGGGTCTTTCATCTGGAGACAAACCTTGGCTGTTAGTCTTCCCTTGCTCTCCCGGACGAAGTGCCCCAGGGTATCCTTGGCCCTTTGCATCTGCAGCAGGAAATCTGCCCCCTAAGGATGCACTGGTGAAGACAGCCTGAATCGCTGGGAGGAGACGGGACCCAAGGTGGTGGTGTGATTGGAAAGACTCCGAGAGGCCTACCTGATCTCATGCCTGGGTCCAGGTCCCCCCGGGAGACCTAGGGACCATTTTCCTAGTCCCGCACACAAATTCAGGTCTGCACACTCTCCGCCACGCCAGCCTCGGCGGACCCCCTTGCCAGCCAAAGTTACCTTCCATATCGCACTTCTGAAGGGACAGTGACTGGCGCTCTATCGCTTCCCTCCAGGGCAAGGGGTATAAAAGAATCTTCGAAGGTCTAGAGGGATGGAGTTGAAAGTTTTCCCAAGGAGTCCCTCCAAGCCCCTTTGGGATAGGAGGAGGGATGCAAGGGGATGAGAAGGGACAAGGCCACGCAACCCGCACACCACCCATACCAGCTCGGGAGGACTGGTTATCGCTATTAGCACACCATGGGCACACAGACCCACGCGTGCGCGTCCTTCCCCAGCTCCACAGCCTGATCTGACAAGGACCCGCGCAGGCAGCGAGGGGGCGTGCGCGCCGGGATTCCCGAGCGCCCGCGGCCGTCTCCCCGCACAGCCGTGGCGGCTCAGCGCGCAGCATGCGCTCGGCAGGCCGCCTCCTCCGCTCCCTGCGTCCCTGCGCGCTCACCAGATGGCCATCCTGCTCTTGGGGTAGTCCAGCCGCTCCAGGCAGCCGAGGAAGTGCGGCAGCGTGTGCGCAGCGTTGCGGGCGAGGACCGCCACGAGCACCGTGGGTCTCTGCAGAGGCGACTCGGGAAAAACCACCGCCTCCTTCTCCTCGTCCTCAGAGTCCGGCTCAGCGGCAAAGCGCGCCCGGCAGCCGCCGCAGAGCAGGGCCGAGGACAGGAGCAGCAGTGACCAGGCGAGGGTGGCGGCGGGGCGCGCAGCCATGTTCCGGGCTGGGGTGGGCGGCGGGGACCTCCAGCCGCAAGCGCCGCGCCCGGCGGCCCGAGGGCGCGCAAGGCCGGTGGGGAGGGGCGGTGGCTCCCGGGGCTCGCGGGGACGGCCGGGGGCGGTCTGGGGCTGCGGCTCTCGCGGGCCGCAGGCGCGCGCACACACAGCGACTTCTGCAGCGATGGGGACCCTGCTGCCCCTGCCGCCGCACCGTCCAACCTCTGACTCGGGTGTGCACCGCGTACCTGCGGCCGCCCGCGCTCGTCTGCGGCTCAGCCTCGCAGACAGTGGTGACTGTGGGGCTGTTTGTCCCCAGTCCTGTGGAAAGTTCCCCTAGTCCAAACTTAAGCTTGTACAGCTGAGGTCTGTGGCTTCCCCCGGAGCTGTGAGGTGTGGCCGTGTCTGCCAATGGGCGTGTGTGTGTGCTTGTGTGCGTGTGTACACAGCAGTACAACCCCAAGAAAATTTTTTCTGCCTTTGCAAAAACCGCAGTCTGAGGTCCTTCACAGTGATGCAATATATCCAGTTTTTCATAGTGCACCCATTGATAAATAAGTATCGTTCTAAAATGGGAAGTCACCCCAACTATTCACAGCTATGATAAACTTTTTTTTTTTAAGCTATTGCTAAGGCAGAGTGTTTGCATTTCCTTAGATATTCAACTTCTCCGGAAATTTGTTCTTGACGGAGTAAACACGCAATAATGCCAAATTTGAAGACTTGGAGAATTTGAGGCATATTAGATCCTGAAAGATAAAAATCAACTCTTAATGACACAGTAGTCTGAAGCCCTGCTCTATGTAAGGAAGAGAGAAGATTCATTAAGGTGGATTTTTTCCCCTTAATGGCCCAAAGTAACAAAGAGAAGGAAAATCCATGCTTGTTGGAGAGGAGAAGAGAGACAAGGAAGAAAAAGAGGGTGAAGGAAAGACACAATTAGCATGTAAAATGAAATTGCTAGGATACACTGCTAAAGGATTTTTACTCTTGAAAGCAACAGGAGGCAGTGAGCAATAAAATGTGAAGTTCTTTCTTTGCCACAATGGAAAGGCTTTGATTTGTGAGTGTGCCAGGTGAATTGAGACCACTGCCCATTCATGTTCATGACCACTGATCTCAAGGAGCCCTTAGTGCTGTCCCACAGTCTTTCACTAATTGTATTAATCCTTCACCACTCTCCTTTGACCCCCTCCTTCAAAAGACCAGCACCTCCTTCATTCAACTCCCTGAACACTCCAGTGGTCTCCAGCCAACATCCCTATGGTCCACTCCTTAAATGCAGATGCCTTTTCACCACAGGGCCTTTGATCCTGTCTGCTCCATGTCTAGGCCATGGTTTTCTCCAACTTTTACCTCTTCTTACCACCAACCCTTTAACTGGCCCCTTTCTGGCAACTCCTTTTTCTAAAACAAAACTTTAAAAAATTTTTTAAAAGTCTTTGTCTCCCAAACTCCTTGAGAGAGGGGTCTACACATCCTCTCGTTTCTTCACCTCCCATCTCTCCAACCACAAAGCAATATTGCTTTAGCTGTCTCCTCTGAGACTATTCTGGCAAACCCCACAGGTGACCTCAGTCCTGGAGGATTCTTTGCTTCTCACCTTTCCAGACCTCTGTTACATAATCTCTCTTCCTTGACTTCCTCAGATTCTACTTATGTGCAAGCCCCTTCCCTGGGTGACACTTTCATTGTCTGCTATTTTTCTGGTCCCTATGGTGTCCTGGGGGGTTTCACCTGCCCAATCTGTGTCTCCTCTATCTTTTTCTCTATCATGCATACTTTTGTATCTCACAGACTACACGCACTTCCTGTCCCTCAGGCCTCCTGCAGGAGCTGTCCCTGCTTTCAGGGTCTTGCAGTCTTGAAGAGGAGGCTGAGTTAAACATCTTCTGGAAGTACCAAGGCACAAGTATGTGCAACAGAAGGACAGAGGGGGCCTGGTCACTTCCACAGGGGTGGTGGTGATGGAGGGACTATTAGAAGGGTTGCACAGAGATGATTCCCATGTTGTTCTGTCTTCTTTCTTTCCTTGGCCGACATCACACTCAGCTTTCAAGATGAAGATCCCTGTGGGGCATTGCCTGCCGCTGCTGGGCTTTGCTCTCACCAGGAGCTGAACCCCGCAGCCAAAGACCTGCTGTGTGGTGAGCAGCGACAGAGTTCCGCAAACAGATGGCACTACTCCAGGAACTCTTCAGTGCTACAGCTCTTTATTACTCTCTTGTCTGTCAGGTATCCGGTCAATGGAGTGAGTGGACCTCTCTCTCTGGAGGGTTGGTGGAATGGACCCTGAGTGCCCTGTGCACCGTGCTTATATGTCCTAATCTGACCAATCAGAGACTGCCACATCATATGTTGTTGTTGTTGTTGTTGTTGTTGTTAGGTGCCATCGAGTTGGTATCTGACTCATAGTGAAACTGAAAGCGTTTTCAATGGCTGACTGTTTCCAGATTGCCTTGGGAATGGATTGCCAGGTCCTTCTCCCATTTGTGTGGTGCTGGGAATTAAACTTGGGACCTCAGAGACTGCAGCACAGTGCTCTACCAACTGAGCCAAATCCCATCCCCAACCACATCATATAGGGTGATCTTATTTTAGCCTCTCAGATGGGGTATGCAAACGAAGCACTGGAAATAGAACTAATCAGGGGATGTTCCTAAACTGTCAAATCAGGGGTCATCTGGCTAATTGGGAAGTGGCCAATCACATGTCAGGGGGCTTAAGGAGGCAGTTGAACATCAAAGCCATCTTGGAGAGCTTGACACCTAAAAGGCCCGGGATGTAGGGTAAGAGTTATCGGGTCCATCTTGCCCTGGAAACAGTCTTGATCCTCCAAGTTGGCTAGAGAGGCCTCAAGATGGGCTGACCCTCTGGGCCAGATCCCTACAGATCCCCACCCCTGAGGAATACTTGGTTTAATATTCATAACTTTGTTCACCTTACTGAAAACTAATGGAGTTTAAATTTAGAAACCACATTTCTGTCTTACTTTCCTTCTATTATCTCAAGCCAACAACTTACCTGAGCTCATTTTTTCAGTGAATGAGGAAGAAGCACCTGAACTCTACTAATGCTTGGCCCTGGATGGCCTCTAATAATTTTATAATGAACTCAGCTCCCTGGAGTTCTCCTGAAAGAATTAGAGTCTGCTTTAGAGATAAAATCAAACTAACAAAATTTTCCCAGACACATAACTTGAAAAAACACTGATTAAAAATTTTTGATCCATTTAGAGTGCCAATTAAGTCACTGAGAATAATATGGTTATGACAGAGTATGTAAGAGTACAAGGTCATTTTAAATATATGAGCAGGAATGGGAAGGGAGGAGGGGAAACTTGAGCAAAGTTGAGTCTCCATTTTACTCATGGACTTGTTCCATAAATTCTTTAGAATCTGGTGATGTGAACCTCAGATTCTGTGCCCCCTCATAGAATCAATGTTGTAAGATAGTTAATTTGTAAAGATTAATTAAAAATTAAAGACATTTCTATTTTTTCAAGTATCCAGTTCTTATAATGTTATTTCCACAGAAATTGGTTGGCTGGAAAGTCAGGGTTGTACCTACACGTGTCTATCAATAGATCCCACATGAAGTTGGAAGTGAGCACTTGCCCTCACATCCCCAGTCCACACTTTTCCAACACAGGGGGCTTCATTTCGAGACAACACACCTCTGTGACTCTGAGCCCTTAGCATGGCTGTGGCAGGAGCCGGGCCTCAGAGGTGGGCCCAGGGCTTCTTGCCAGAAAACTTCTTAAGGTTTCTGTGGCCCTGGCCACTAGAAAGAGAAGGAAGTAAATGCCTCTGCAGAAATTGTGACATGCTACAAAAATCAAGGGGTGCTTAGTGATGGAGCTGAATTTCTGTCTTGTTTGTTTCACTTATTTTCTGTGTGACTCTGGAAACTTGACCTCTCTGAACATCTGTTTCTTCCTATGTGGCAAAAAAAGAGTAAAGTCTTGCCTCCCCTCTTTTTGTCATTTGTGAAATTACTAAATGCCAATCATTTTGGTGTTGAGTATTTGAATCCTCCACTGGACAACTAGGGAGAAAGGCGACCTGCCCTGCATTATACCCCTGTTGGGCCACAGAGGTCTGAGGGGGTCTTGTGGCTGAATTGCCCAAGTATTTTGTTTCTGTACCAAAATATCTTCCTTTCACTACTTGGATTGTTTTATTGCCTTATTTTCTTGTTAGGTGCCATCAAGTTGTGCCCATTGGGAGTGGATTACCATGTCCTTCTCCCATTTTTGTGGTGCTGGGAATCAAACCTGGGACTTCAGAGACTGCAGAGCGGCACTCTACCAGCTGAGCTAAATCCCAGACCCCTGCCTTATCTTACCCAGCCGAAAACCCCACAATGTAAATTTCAGCTGAAGTGGTAAGTATGCTAATCTCAACATGAGAAGAACAATAGGCAGTATCTTCTGTCATTCTCTTTCTTTCTTTCTTTCTTTTTTTTTTTTTTTTTTGTGGTACTAGGGGTTGAACCCATGGCCTCGAGCTTGCATGCTTTGCAAGTGCTGGACCACTGAGCTGCACCCCCAGCCCATTTTTTTACTTTTTGAGACAGGGTCTCAGTAAATTGCTCAGACTGCTCTGGTCTCGAACTCCTGCATCCGCCTCCCGAGCTGCTGGGATTACAGGCGAGTGCCACCGCATCCAGTTTTCTTCTGTCATTCTTATATTGGTGAGTTGCTTAAATCAGATTTCTCAATCTCTGCACCTAAACTGAGGGGCAATCTCAGAAGCTTTGATGAATGGGATCCTCATTTGGAGCATGGAACTCTTTGATGGGTTTCCAATATGTGGGCCTAAGGACTCTGGATTCTAGAAAGGAAAAAAAAAAATGAAGGGGGAAGAACAGGGACTGGGTGGCAAGGAGCTAAAATGAAATGTATTAATTTCAAAATTTTTGCCTATGAAATATGAGTATTTATATTAGAAAAGGGGTAGAGAAGGCAGAAAGGGAGACAAAGGTTAGAATTCCCAGCAGATAAAACTGAACAAGCAAGGAATTAAATAGGCAGGCATACTTGAAGAACAGTAATGAGGAGAGCATGGTTGGAGGGTAGGATGGGAAGTAGAAAGAAAGGTGGAAAATGATATGACTTTATAAAATTGTATATATGGGCAAAGAACTTGGATAAATGTTTCTCCAAAGAAAATACATAAAAAGCCATAAGCACAGGAAAACTTTCCTAACTTCATTAATCATCAGAGAAATGCAAATCAAAACTACAGTAAGATATTTCACACCCATTAGGATGGCTACTGTCATTAACCAGAAAATAGTAAATATTAGTGGTGGTGTTAGGTGCTATTGAGTTGATGTCCGACTCATAGCAACCCTACACACAACAGGCGAAACACTATTGTCAGTGCCTCTCTGCTATTCATAGGGTTTTCAATGGCTAATTGTTTTTTGGGAGCGGGCTGTCCTGTCCTTCTCCCAAGCCTACAGTATCTGGTGTTCCCAGTCGGTCTCCCATCCAAGTACGAACCACTCCTGACCCTGCTTAGCTTCCAAAATCCGATGGGATCAGATGCCACAGGGCTCTGGCTGTCAGGAAGTAGAAAAACTGGAACCCTTGCACATTCGCGGAGGGATTGTTAACTTCACTTGCTTCTTTCCACAACTATATAGCAATTTAATAATCATATCCAAAAATCATTCCAACTCTCCCCTTCATCACTGCTTCTTATTACAGAGGAATTAACATATAGTTTATGCCCCTTGATATTTTTATTTTTATTTTTTATCTTGAGTCAGGGTCTAGCTAGGTTACACAGGCTCCTTCTGGCCTCAAACTCTTGATCCTCTTGCCTCTGCCTACTGAGTTGCTAGGATCACAGACCTGCGCCACCATGCCTGACTAGAAATTCTTAATTGGAACATAGTCAAATTTATCAAGCTTTTTTTCAGATAACTTGTTATGTCCTGTGTTTTGTTTAAGAGATCCATTTCTATCTTCAGATCATAAAATATTCTTCTATATTTTCTCCCCCAAAGTTAAAAGTGTTTGCAACCATATGATTTGTTGAATCACCCTTTCGTTCTTTCTTTCTCTTCCCACATCTGCAACTCCTCCTCCGTCTACATTTGTATGGGTCTGTTTCTTTGCTGTGTATTTTGTTCCATTGATTTATCTATTTCTGCACCAGGATCACATCCTCCCCTTCCTTTGAGACAGGGTCTCCCCATGTAGCCCAGGCTGGCCTCAGATTCAGATTCTTCCTGCTTCCGCAGGAAACAGGAAATCTGAGTGTTTGGATTACAGGTGTACACCATGCTGAGCTTCTCACAAACTGTTAATTGAACATGTTTATAAGAAGTTTTTTCCATTTGTTTATAAGAAAAATTTTAGTTATTTTGGTCCTTAATGCCTACATTTCAGAATCAGTTTATCAAGTATTAGGAGAATCTCTATTGGGATTTTGACTGGGATTGGTAGGATTTATAGATCAATTTGGGGGAAAACGACATCTTTATAGTATTGAATCTTTCAAGTGCATAATATGTCTATCCATCAAGGTATATATTCTCTAATGATATTCAATAACATTCACAATGTTCTCCATAAACATCTTACTTGACATTATTCTAAGTACTTTACTTTTGTTGTTTTGTTCTAACTAAAAATAAAATATACTACATCCTGATTTTGTAAATGTGGACTCAAGGTTATACTCTTAAATTTATGAAAAAAATAGAGCAGCATCTAGATTATTCTAATATTTCTTCCTTCAATATGGAGATCCTTCATATATGCTCATGTATATGGATAGTAACATATCATAGCTTTCTAAATATTCATATAAAGAGATTTGGAGCAGAATTAATATCTCACATATTCTTGAAACACAGGATGGGGATTTGTATGATTTTTGTACAGAAAAGGAACAAGCTAATGAGTTGGACTCGACTCGAGGGAACCTAACGACAACTAAAGGAACGAAAAGCTGATCTAGAATGCTAGCTTACATTTTTGAGCTTGAGATCATTGTCTTGTATATTACTATGTAAAAGCATTTTTTTCTTTATCTTCTTTTTTTTTAAAAAAAAAACACTAATGGTTTGCCTCACAATTCAATGTTCATTTTTCCTCTGGAGACTTAACTGAATTACCACATTTTTTTTGGAGGAATAAATGGTGTGGCTCAAGATATCAAGTTGGAAAATCAGTACAGCAAGTGCTATATTACACAGAATTTGATTAAATACAGTATACTCAGGAGGGCATTTTATTTGTGGCTACTTACCCAGCCTTTTCCCTTAATCACTTGGTTCTCTAATATACTGAAACTCTTGAAGCATTTACAAAAGGAGTAATCTTTCAGTCTATCAGAAACTGAAGCTCTAGCTTTTTATCTGATCCATTTCACTCTAGATTGTACCAAATGTCATTTTGGTTTTATACTTTAAATACTAGGTTGTCTAAATGTCCCCAAATCCTTTGTGTTCAATCCAAGCCATTCTCTCAGCAAGACCTATTTAAAAGTTTTCATTGCTTAGTCTGGCAGCCAAGAGGCACTTTATTTTCATTCTTCAACTCTTAAAAAGACAGTAATATTAAAAGTCACAAGCATTTCACATTATGCTTGAATATGTGATTTTTCTAAGCAACAGTAATTAATCTGTTTGCCAGATGATGACATTCATTTGCAGCTTTTTCAGTTTATGGTTCTTTCCTCATCCTTTTGGATCTCTCCATCCCACCACCCATTTTTATTCTTAAATTTAAGCTGAAAATCTTTCCTTTAAGATATCTGAGTCTTGTTCACATAGGAGCTAAACTCATGAGATTTTCTAATTTATCGAATTTCCGTTTGGCTCAGATTAGCAACAAAATGACACTAATGCTTCTATAAATAGCATCATATGAACTAATTTAGATCCTTAGGGGTCAGGGAGAAAGTTATTCATATCCAATCACTTGAATTAGTGTCAATGTTCAGTGCTTCAATGAGCCTTTTAATTTCAGTGCTATTTGCTTGTTCTTTGGAATTTAGTAGCTCCTTTGTAGAAGCAAAGGTTAATAATTTCTTTCAAATGCAACATATTCTGGGGCAATTTATTGATCTTCATGTGTGACTTTTCCTGGTGTGTTTGTTCCTTTGAAAATGTTCAGGGTTTTCTTTTTCTTTAACTTTCAACAGTTTGCAACAGCATGGATGCCTTTTGTTGCTTTTAATTAGTATTCATTTATCATCTTGTATTGGCGAATTTCTGTCTTTCATCAAATCTGGGGAAAATTTGACCATTATATCTTCAACTTTTGTCCCATTATCTTTCTTTTCTATTTCTATTTTCCTATTTACATGAATGCTGGATTGATGAATATCATGAAGCAAGTCTTGGAGGCTTTGTTAATTTTTTTTAAATCATTTTACTCTTCATTGTTCATCTTGGATGATTTCTACTGCTCTACCTTCAAATTTACTGACTTCTTCCTATGTAATTTCATTTTGGCTGTTAAAATAACCTAGTGAACTTTTTCATTTCTGAAATTATAATCTTCAGTTACAGAATGTCCATTAGTTTTCAAAGTTTTTCTTTTGCATGGCTATACTACCAAAAGCAATCTACAGATTTAATGTAATTCCCATCAAAATCGCAATGATATATTTCACCAAAATAAAAAAAAATCCTAAAATTCACATGGAAGCATGAAAGAGGTAATATAGCCAAAACAATCCTAAGCTGTGGGGCCCCACGTTCGGGCGCCAACTCTATATGGGGCACGAGCCTCCCGGTCCGGCCTGGAGGTTTGGACAGGCAGTGCCACCGCGCACACAGATACTAAACACAATTCACTCGAGACCCTCAGTTGAGGGGCGCGGTTGCAGCCCTCAGGACCCTGGAGGAGACGGGAGAAAGGAAAAGCCTCAGGCGCTTTTGCCTTCCAGGGGCAAACACCTGTGTTCTTCGTCTTGGTGGTCACCAGGAGACAGCTATTACTTCGTCAGTGATCAGACGGAGAGCAGGTTCTTTCCTTATTGATGATTGTGACAGGAGAGCATTCTTTCCTCACCAAAGGTCTGGGGGAGAGCAGGAAAGCCGTTTCCTCATCAGTGGTCTGGGCAGGAATGGGCGAGAAGGTCTTGCTTAGCCGATGGTGTGGGCAAAAGGCAAAGAGGCGAAAAAAGGATCGAGCTGGCACAGCACAGTTCCTTATATAACTCACTCACTCACTCACTCAGGAATGGCCTGAGCCAATCAGCTTTCAGTCCAATTGTCCAATCAGGAAGGGTTCTGTATAAACATGCAACCAAGTTACTTTCATTTTCCCTAGATTTCTAATTTACAAACCAGATATTCAAAAGCCGTTTTCCCAGTTTAGGAATTTTTGCCAATTTCCTCCCAATTTTTCCCTACACTAAGCAACAAAAACAATGCAGGAGGCATCATAATCTCTGACTTCAAACTATACTATGGAGCCATAGCAGCAAAACTAGCTTGGTACTGGCACAAAAACAGGCATGAAGATCAATGGAACAAAATAGAAGACCCAGATATACACCCACACAACTACAGCTACCTGATCTTTGACAGAGATGTCAAAGGTATACATTGGAGAAAAGATAGCCTTTTCAACAAGTGCTGAGAAAATTAGATATCCATATGTGGAAGAATGAAGTATACCCATACCCCTCAATCTGTACAAGAATCAACTAAAAAATGGGTCAGAGACCTCAACATAAAATGGGAAAACTTAAAACTACTACAAGAAAATACAAGAAACACACCCCAACACATAGACATAGGGAAATACTTCCTTAGTAAGACCAGTAGTCCAGGAAACTGCACCAAGAATTGACAAATGAAATTACATAAAACTAAAAACTTTTGTGCGGCAAAGGAAACAACAGAGTAAAGGGAGAATCCATAGAATGGAAGAAAATCTTGCATCCTACACATCTGACAAAGGATTAATACCTAGGATATACAAAGAACTCAAGAAATTAAACACCAAAGTAACATATAATCCAATAAATAAGTGGCCAATGAACTGAACAGATAGTTCTCAATACAAGAAATACAAATTGACCAATAAACACATGTAAAAAATGTTCAATATACCTAGCCATTTGGGGAAATGCCAATCTAAACTACACTGAGACTCCATCTTACTCCAGTAAAAATGACCAACATCAATAAGACAATAACAAATGCTGGAAAGGATGTGGAGAAAAAGGAAAACTTTTACACTGCTGGTAGGGCTGTAAATTAGCTGCTATGGAAATCAGTATGGAGTTACCTTGTTGTTGTTGTTGTTGTTAGGTGCCGTCAAGTCGAGTCCGACTCATAGCGACCCTATGTACAGTAGATTGAAACACTTCCCGATTCTGTGCCAGGCAAACGATCTTATTTATGTTTAAGCCCATTGTTGCAGACATTGTGATAATCCATCTGGTGGAGGGTTTTCCTCTTTTGCATTGACCTGCCACTCTCCCAAATATGATGTCCTTCTCCAGAGATTGATCTCTCCTGACTACATGTCCAAAATATGTAA
>VMDO01003883.1:68413-135086 GCA_007922755.1 Pedetes capensis
CACAACCATATGATGCCACTGAAAATACCATGGCATGAGTCAGACGCACCTTTGTCTTCAATGTGACATCTTTGCTTTTCAATACTCTAAAGAGATCTTTTGCCACAGCTTTTCCTAGAGCAATGTGTCTTTTGATTTCTTGACTGCTGCTTCCACGGGTGTTGATTATAGAGCCAAGCAAAGCAAAATCTTGGACAACTTCAATCTTTTCTCCATTTATTGTGAAGTTGCGTGCTGACCCAGTCATAAGGATTTTTGTTTTGATGTTTAGTTGTAACTCATATTGAAGGCTATGGTCTTTGATCTTCATCAGTAAATATTTTAAATCTTCTTCACTTTCAGCAAGCAGAGTTGTGCCATCTGCATAACGCAGGTTGTTAATGAGTCTTCCTCCAATCTTGATGCCACGTCCTTCCTCATAAAGTCCAGCTTCTCGGATTATTTGCTCAGCGTATAAATTGAAGAGATAGGGTGAAAGTATACAGCCCTGATGCACACCTTTCTCAACTTTAAACCACTCAGTGTTTCCCTGTTCTATTTGAACAACTGCCTCCTGGTTCATGTACAGATTTCTCATGAGCACAATTAGGTGTTCTGGTATTCCCATTTTCTGAAGTGTTATCCATAATTTGTTATGAACCACACAATCAAATGCTTTTGCATAGTCAATAAAACATAGATAGACATCTTTCTGATATTCTCTGCTTTCAGCCAATATCCACCTGACATCAGCAATGATGTCCCTGGTTCCCTGCCCTCTTCTGAATCTCGCTTGATTTTCTGGTAATTCCCTGTCTATATACTGCTGCAGTCACTTCTGAATGATCTTTAGTAGAATTTTGCTGGTGTGTGATATTAATGATATTGTCCGATAGTTTGCACATTCAGTTGGATCCCCTTTTTTGGGAATAGGCACAAATATGGATCTCTTCCAGTCAGTTGCCAAGTAGCTGTTTTCCAAATCTGTTGGCATAAATATGTTAACACCTCCAGTGCTGCATCTGTTTGTTGAAACATCTCTATTGGTATCCCACCAATTCCTGGAGCCTTGTGTTTCGCCAGTTCTTTCAAGGCAGCTTCCACTTCGTCCTTCAACACCATTGATTCCTCTTCATATGCAACCTCTTGGAATGGTTGGTCATCTATCTATTCTTTCTTGTATAATGACTCTGTGTATTCTTCCCATCTTCTTTTGATGTTTCCTGCATCATTTAATATTTTCCCTGTAGAACGTTTCACTTCTGCCACTCGAGGCTTGAGTTTTTTCTTCACTTCCTTAAGCTTGAGAAACACGGAGCGCATTCTTCCCTTTTGATTTTCTGCCTCCAGCTCCTTGCACATGTCATTATAATATTGTTTTTGTCTTCCTGAGCTGCCTTCTGAAATCTTCTGTTTAGTTCCTTAACTTCATTATGTCTTCCTTTTGCTTTAGCTGCTCGACGTTCCAGAGCAAGGTCCGGTATCTCTTTTGACGTGTAATTTAGGCTTTTCTTTTTTTCTTGTCTTTTTAAGAACTTCTTGCTTCCTTCTTGAATGATATCTTTTATGTCATGCCACAACTCTTCTGGTCTCCTACCATTTGTGTCTAATGCATTAAACCTATTTTTGAGGTGGTCTCTGAACTCAGGTGGGATATACTCAAGGTCATACCGTGGCTCTTGTATACTTGTTCTAATTTTCTTCAGCTTCAGTTTGAACTTGTATATGAGAAGTTGATGGCCTGATCCACAGTCAGCACCTGGTCTTGTTTTGACATTTTGTACAGGGCTTTTCCATCATCTCTTTCCACATATGTAGTCAATTTGATTCCTGTATGTTCCATCTGGTGAAGTCCATGTTTATAGTCTCCGTTTATGATGATGAAAAAATGTATTTGCAGTGAAAAGGTCATTGGTCTGACAAAATTCTATCATGTGATCTCCAGCTTCGTTTCTGTCACCAAGACCATATTTTCCAACTACTGAGCCTTCTTGTTTGTTTCCAACCTTTGCATTCCAGTCACCAGTGATTATCAGTATGTCTTGAGTACATGTTTCATCTATTTCAGATTGCAGAAGCTGATAGAAGTCTTTCCTTTCTTCATTTGTGGCCTTAGTGGTGGGTGCATAAATTTGAATAATAGTCATATTAACTGGCCTTCCTAGTAGGCGTATGGATATTATTCTATCACTGACAACATTATATTTCATGATAGATCTTGAAATGTCTTTTTTGATGATTAATGCAACCCCATTTCTCTTTAGTTTATCATTCCCAGCATAGTAGACCATATGATTGTCTGACTCAAAATGGCCTATGCCGGTCCATTTTAGCTCACTGATGCCTAGAATGTCAATGTTTATGCGCTCCATTTCTCTTTTAACAATTTCTAATTTGCCTAGATTCATACTATGTACATTCCATGTTCTAATTATTAATGGATGTTTAAAGTTGTTTTTCCTCATTTTGAGTCATGCCACATCAGCAAGTTGAGCACCCTGGGGTTTTACTCCATTTCCGTCATCACGGTAGACTCTATTTGGAGGAGGCAACTCTTCCCCAGTAGTCTTTTGAGTGCCTTCCAACCTGGGGGCCTCATTCTCCGGCACTATATCTGACAGTGTTTCTTTGCTATCCATAGGGTTTTCAATGGCTAGTTATTTCTGGAGTGGCTCGCCAGGTCCTACTCCCTAGTCTGTCTTAGTCTGGAAGCTCAGCTGAAAACCTGTCCCCCATGGGTAACCTTGCTCATGTTCAAGGTTACAGTGGCAAAGCTCTCAGCCTCATTGCAGCACACAAGCCCCCACAGTGTGGCAAACTGACAGACATGTGGGGGGAGTTACCTTAGAAAACTAAAAATAGAACTACCATATGATTTAGCTATACTGTTTCTAGGAATATACCCACAGGAAAATAATTCATTATACCACAGGGATGCCTGCACTTCCATGTTTAATGCAGCACTCTTCACAATTGCAAGGGTATAGAATTAACCTATATGTCCATCAACAGATGATTGGATTAAAAGGTCATATATATATATATATATATATATATATATATATATACATATGTTGTTGTTGTTAGGTGCCGTTGAGTCGGTACCCAACTCATAGCGACCCTCTCTACAACAGGGGAAACACTATTGTCAGTGCTTCTCTGCTGTTCATAGGGTTTTCAATGGCAGATTGATTTTTGGGAGGGGGTTGCCAGGTCCTTCTCCCAAGCCTACAGCTTCTGGTGTTCCCAGGTGGTCTCCTATCCAGGTACTAACCAGGCCCGACCCTGCTTAGCTTCCGAGATCTGATGGGATCGGATGCCACAGGGCTATGGCTGCAGATATATATATATATATATATATATATATACACACACACACACACACACATATGTGTATATATACATATACAATGAAGATATGTGTATATATACATATATACATATGTATATATACACATACATAGTGATATATGTATATAGTGATATATGTGTATATATATACATATATACATACATATATATGTATACATATATACATATAGTGATATATATATGTGAATATTATTCAGCAGTAAATAAGAATGAAATTATGTCATTTGCAACAAAATGGATGGAACTGTTGAGTATCATTTTAAGTGAAATTACCCAGACTCAAAAAGAGATATACCACATGTTCTCTCTCATATGTTTTTTTAAAGAAAAAAATATAATCATATTTATCTAAGATTGGAAAATATAAGGTCACCCTATAAGAAGGGGTAAGGGACTAGTGTTAGGGAGTACATGAGGAAAGGAGAGAGGGGGAGTGGGAACAATTTAGCAGAGTAAAGAGGGAGAGAAAAAGTGCAAAATACAGAATCCATTTTCTGAAAATCCAAAAAAAAATCATGCTGTAACCCATAATTGCATACAGCTGTCATTATGGCTGTCATTACACGTGAATCAAAAATGTCCTACTTTGTTCACTTCCTCCTATAATATGTTTAAGGAGTGAGAAGTGTAAATAATCCTGATTTGATAATTACATAATGGATATATGAACTGAATTATCACTCTGTATCCCATCAATTTGTATAATTAAAATACTAATGAAAAGCCAAAAGCTTTTTTTTTGTTTTGGTGATATGTATGTGTATATCTATATCTATATCTATATCTCTCTCTATATTTTTTTCTCCTGAGATTTTCATCAGTTGAACATATGTTTTGTTCTACTTCACTGTTGTTGTTAGGTGCCGTCCAGTCGGTGTCTGACTCATAGTGAAGCCATATACAATAGGCAAAATAGTAGTTTCAGTGCTTCTCTGCTATTCATAGGGTTTTCAATGGCTGATTTGGGGGAGTGGGTTGCCAGGTCCTTCTCCCAAGCCTACAGCACCTGGTGTTCCCAGGCGGCCTCCTATCCAAGTACTAATCAGGCCCGACCCTGATTAGCTTCCGAGATCGGATTGGATCAGACACCACAGCGGTACAGCTGCAGGCTTACTTCACCTGCAGACGGTTATAATGGTCACGTTAGAATCCTTACCTGTCCGTTTCAACAGAAGGTTCTCGGTCTATCATGTTTGGATGCAGAAGTTCTACCCTGCCTGGAACTTTGGATTTTGAGAGCCATTTCTTTCCCTGGTTAATGAAACAGCCTCCTAACCACTCCCTGCTTCTCTCCCCTTGTCCCTTCAGTCTGTTGTCAACACATCAGTTGGAGTGACAGCATTAAAACCTAACAGGCCTCTCCAGAGGCTCCCGGTTGAACTCACAGTCAGTCTACAAACGCAACCTCCTGCCCGTGTGGAACTCCTGGTCCTGGGCATCCAGGTCACCTGCTCATGCTGGTTTGTATCTTACCTCTCTGACCACACGTTCAACAACTCGTGCTTCCTCTCAATATGAGGAACAGGGTTCTACTTTAAACATTTGTGGCGGGGCATTGAATGAGGCTTGTGTCTGTTCCCAGGAATGGGAGACCAGGAGCCAACAATGAAGGCAAAGAGGACCTAAATATCTTCAATTTTCTCAAGAGAAACCTCAGGAAAGTAGAGGGCTTCTGGGCTCAGGGGGCTCTCACAGCACAGTCAGCTCTTGGTTGAGTAAACCAGAGCGAAAGCAGAGCGCGCAGGCGCGCGTGCCAGGCGCCGGGTCCGAGGGAGCAGCCGGAGCAGCTTCCTCTCCGCACCAGAGCTTCCCAGCAGGCTTTGTGGGAGGCGGAACTCAGAGGCGCACACCGCTGCTCCCGGCCGGGCCGGGCAGTGGTGCACCGCTAGTGCGCCGCACGGCCGGGCATGGAGGAGCGCGGGGATTCCGAGCCTACCCCGGGCTGCAGCAGGCTGGACCCGGGGGACGTTCGCAGTGGCGGCGGTGGCGGCGGTGGCGGCGCTCACTCGTGGGCCCCCGAGGACGCCTGGATGGGCACGCACCCTAAGGTCAGAGGGCGAGCGAGGAGCAGGGCGGCGTCCCGGCCCCTACCCCGGCGGAGCTCGTGGCCCGCGCTCCCCATGTCCTGCCCGAGTTGGCTGAGAGCGCGCGCCCGCCTCCAGCTGGTCTCGAGCGCAGAGCGACCGGCCGCAGCCTGTACCATTGTCGTTCGTTTACATGAGTTGAACTATCACTCTTAGACGTTTCCTGTCCGTCCAACACATCTTAGAGGGCAAGACGTTAAAACCTCGCCTTTCAATCCGGGAGTCCCCTAATTGAAGCACAACAACAGTATCTGTTTTGCTATCTCAGTAGAGCCTCTTTTGGAGTTGGATGTATTTGATCCTCACAGTAACCATGCAGAGCAATTTGTGGGCCATGGATGAAACCTAGGACTCCACAATGATAAAAGTTTAGGTACTTAGCTTTGGTCCCAGATTGTGGGTCTTGATTCTGCACAGGTGCAGATACCTAATTTTTCAGATTTCTTGACAAGTTTGAATAGGGCCTTGCCCAAGGCAGAAGTATTCATGTTGTGAGTATATTTTCAATATTAGTAGCAAGGGAGATAAAGATACTCCCTTGTTGGTTCTGCTTGGAAAGGTGGTACCTCATACCTATAACCCACAAGCAGTGAAGGGACTGAATGAACTGGTACTTTAAAAAAAAATGCACTTTCCTGTTGGAAAGCAGTAATTCATAATCATCTAAAACAGTCAAAAGGAAAAATTTGAAGATACAAGGAGAGCAGCAACACAATGGTTAGGAACATGAACTCAAATTCAGACTTCCTAAGTTTGAATCTTTGTTCTGACACTTACCAGCTTTGTGATTTGGTTTAAACTGCTTAATCTCATTGTACCTAAGATTCTTTGCTTCATTTCATTATGCTTCAGTTTCTATGTCTAAAAAGTGGGAGATAATAATAGTATTTACTTCTTAGGGTTAGTGATTCTTCTACTCGTGTACCCTTACCATGAAGCCAGTGTGATAAGGTGACTTCCGATCTTCTCCCATGTGGGTTCTGCTAATATCTTACTTCTGTGTGAGCCCTGCTTGTCCACCTAGTCACTGATATGCCTGGACTGCCTCAGGCTTCCCCTGCAGGGGTAGGTCCCTGAAAAATGTTCCCCTCATGCCAACCAGCAAATCTGATAAAAGCAGTGGTTTGTTTCTTTAAAATTCACTAATTAAGTGATTCCCTAGTCCTGAGTGAGAGAGGCTAGGAATGCTGTTTTAGCAGACTCTTTCCATATGCAAATAAGAGGCCTGAGAAATAGAGGCTTCCCACTAACATATCCCAACAAAAATTTTATTAAAATTTTCTCTAATCCTGGTGAGTATAAATTTTTTATAGGCTCTTGAAAATGTATGACTTCCCACCTTTGTGTGATTACCCACACAGTTACTCTACATCTCTGTGTACTCAAGTCATGTATGTCCTACAGGGCTTAACTTGAATCCCATCTATCATGAAACATTCACCAACCAGTCCACCAGTCCTCCTGGGTAGACCTCTGATGTGTCATGTTTTTTTTTTTTTTTTTTTCCCACTCAATGTGATCTCAGTTACTGTCATATACTGCTATTTGTCTAATAATTTTAAGTACAGTTAGTCCCCCATTTCCACAGGGTCTGCATCCTCAGATTCAACCAACCTTGGATTGAAAATATTTGAAAAAAAATTACATCTGTACTGAACATATACAGGCTTTTTTCTTGTCTTTATTCTAAACAATACAATCTAACAATTTACATAGCATTTGCATTGTATTGGGTATTATAAGTAATCTAGAGATAATCTAAAGTATTCTGGAAGATATGCATAGATTATATGCAAATACTATGATATTTTATATAAGGGACTTGAGTGCTGTTGGATTTTGGTATCAGTAGGAGTGAGATCCTGGAACCAATCTCTGGATACTGGAGGGAAGACTACAGCATGTGTTTATTCTGACAATTGCACATTCTTTAGAGACAGATTTTATATTGCCTTTTAACTTCCACTAAATCTGGAAGATAGTTTTATATATTTTATGTACATATGTATTTAGTGAATACTTGTTGATTGAAATAAATATTAAGAGATTCTTCATTCTCTATTTGACAATTACATTTTGATTTTCAGTATTTAGAAATGATGGAATTAGACATAGGAGATGCCACTCAAGTTTATATAGCATTCTTGGTTTACCTGGACCTCATGGAAAGTAAGTTATTTGTTTATATTGTTTTGTTATTGGGGCTACAGTGGAGGTTTGGGAGTTGGATTGGGATATAGCATGTTGACATATAATAAGCAATCATTTTGCATTTGCTATTAATTTTGCAGTTAATTTTCTATGCTTTTGCATTGGGAATAACCAGGTAACAGAAAAGACTAGAAAAGTAAAAAGAGCAGGTGATATTATAATGTTTGTCCAGCTGAGTATTAAGTAGATGTTTGGACTTTTTATCTTGTTATGATAGATTTTATCACCCATTTGATGATGCTCTTTCAGGTAAAAGTTGGCATGAAGTAAACTGTGTGGGATTGCCAGAACTACAGCTCATCTGCCTAGTTGGTACTGAGATAGAAGGCGAAGGATTACAGACTGTGGTGCCTACCTCCATCTCTGCTTCTCTTAGCCATAATAGGTAAGTGGGTGATTTTGGACTTTAACAGATCTTTAAGGAAGTAGGAAATATTTATATTCTCGGTAAGGAGGCAAGACTTTTTTATTTAAAATAAAAAATAAGATGTACCACATGATACAAATCATACTTGCTGTGGGAGTTGGTGAAGAGCATGATTAATGTGGCCTGCAGCCACAGGACTGTGGCATCGGATCCCATCAGATCTTGGAAGCTTAGTAGGTCGGGCCTGGTTAGTACTTGGATGGGAGACCACCTGGGAACACCTGATACTTAGGCTTGGGTGAAGGACCCAGCAACCCACTCCCAAAAATCTGCCATTGAAAACCTTATGAATAGCGGAGAAGCACTGACAATAGTGTTTCACCTGTTGTACATAGGGTCGCTATGAGTCAGACACTGACTCCATGGCCCCTAACAACAACAACAATGTGTAAGCTGAAATAAAATCATCATTGAGCTTATGGAGCCTTTTTTTAAAAAAATCTAACTATACACTATTAGATTAAACTTCTCTTTATTTCATGACACACTCATTATTAGATCATGCCTGTCTTTTATTAATTTTTTAATTGGTTATTAAAAATGCAATAAGTATCTCTAAGCCCACCACCCAAACCAATAACAACATCTACTCTTATGGATCCACTCCTTTTCCTGCTTCCACTGACCTGAGGTACCTGTCATCCTAAGTCCCTTGTTCATTAGGAATTGTCTTATTCCATATATGTTTAACTTTATAAAAAGGCATGCCATCTTTTGAGGCTCACTTTATACACTTAATATCATATTGCTAAAATTTATCCATTGTGCTGCAACAATTGGTATTGCCAGACTTTTGAATCTTTACCAGTTAAATGGACTATCTCATCGTAGTCTTAATTTACATTTCTCTGATCACTAATAATAATGAACATTTCTTTATATGTACCCTCTCTTTGATGCCTATTCATATCCTTTGCCTAGTAGGTTGTTTGTGGTTTTCCTTACTGAATCATATGAATTTATTATATGTTCTTGATGATAATATTTTATTGGCTGGGTTTTCCAGTTTTAAAATATGTCCTTTTTTAAACCTATCTTTTAATAAATAACTTCCCAATTTGAATATATATAATCATATTTATCCATTTTTCTTTTATAATCAACATCTGTGGTTCTAGTTTAAGGAATATTTTCTATCTAAATTTCTAAAATAAGCTCATCTGTATTTTCACTAGGAGCTCTAAAGTTTATTTTTTTAGATGTAAGAGGAGGTTAGGAACCCCATTTTCATATGGATAACCACCTCTTTTTGTTTAACCTCAATTTAAAACAGCCCCTCCTTTATTCATTACTTGACTTACCACATTTTCCAAATTTTACACATACACTGACTTTTTTCTGGGTGCTCTCTTGTTTTCCATTAGTCAATTTATCTATCCTGTGTGCTCCAGTACCACAACTACTCCCCCCCTCCCCCCACTCAGTACTGGGGGTTGAACCAAGGGCCTCATGCTTGCATGCTTTGCAAGTGCTGGACCACTGAGCTGCACCCCCACCCCATTTTTTACTTTTTGAGATAGGGTCTCACTAAGTTACGCAGACTGCCTCTGGTCTCGAACTTGCCATCCTCCTGCCTCCACCTCCTGAGCCACTGGGATTACAGGCATGCACCACCACGCCCGGCTGACCACAACTTCTTAATTGCTTGCTTCATAAGAAGTTCTGGACCTGGTTAGCAGATATCCCTCTCTGCTTTTTTCCTTAGATGCTGTGGCAGGCAGCCTCTAAGAGGTCTTTTTTTAAACCCAGCTTTCTGGTCTTCATGCCCTTATGTAATTCTCTTCCCTTGAGCATAGCCTGGACCCAGTGACTTGCTTATAATGACTAAAATTTGGCAAAAACAATGGCATGTTGCTTCCAGGAATAGGTTATAAAAGATTATGGCTTGCATCTTGGGCACTCTCTATTGTTCTGAGGGCAGCTGGAGGCCATGTGAGTTATCCTATAGAAAGACTGAAAACAGAGAAGAAAAGATAATTATTGATGGAGCAAGAGTATTAAAAGGTGGGGAGAGCTGGATTCAAGAGTATATTTGAGGAGTGTAATATTGAGCTGGAAAAGGTATACCTTAAGACTGGGGTTGCAAGAATAAAGGACACGTAAGAACATACCTATATTTGGGTGGGTATATAAGTGGAAAAGAACACTTTAAATTCCAACATGAATTCTTTTATGAGTACCTGTTTTGTTTTGTTTTGTTTTTTCTGGTTCACTGTATCTGAATACATACTGATTTAGTAGAAAAAACACTAGACTGAAGTTTTATATCTGGGTTCTAGTCTGGGTACTGACATTTAACATTTTTATTTGATGATTGGCAATATACCTAATTTCTCTGGGTTTCAGTTTCCTTATTTTTTATTGAGGGATTCACATTACCACTACATAATGTATAAAATTCCTTCTAAATCAGTGCTTACATTGCATATTATGTTATGGGAGAAGGACATGGCAATCCACTCCCAAAATAATCACGAAACAATCAGCTATTAAAAACACTATGTGGGTCGCTATGAGTCAGACATGACAGCACCTAACGACAACATATTACATTAAGATATAATGAATGGATTTGCAGATTTTTATGAAGTATTTTGTATGTATGATTCATAATGAGAATTTTTTGATATATCATGCTATTCATGTGCTTCTTTGAGAAGCTCCTCACTGAGTTTTTTTAGTGTTTGAGAATCACTGATAGTTGGTCATGTTGACATCAGATTCGATCACTCATACTTTCTGGTTTTTATTAGCATGATTTCTAAGCCTTCTCACATCTGAAAGACTCACCAATTCATTTCTCAAAACTTGTCCTTTGTGTCTTTTAATTGTTATAATACCTGTTGTCCTAGCTAGTATTATTATTATTTGTTTGGGCAAGGAGGAACTATTTGAAATTAATCTTAAAAATGAAATCAGTCAAATTGCATATATGAAAATTGTCACAATGAAAAGCATGTCAAAATGAATCGCATTATGATGTACATTAAAAATTTCTAATAAAAAAAAATGAAATCAGTGAAACGAAAGCAACAATCTCTTTTAATCAAAATGATTTCCTAAGTCTGAAAGTATAAATTTGTGCCCTCTATTAATTTCTAGTATTTTCTAGCTGATAATTAATACTTTTCTGGCCTTATTAGCTTAAGCTTGTTTTCTTTAAATAAAATTAGTTGGAATGATAGCTTGGGAAGCCTTTTTTTATGTTCTTGCATTTAAGAATTCAGAAGGCATAAGTCTTTGTGTTTTGTTTTTATATAAATATTCATAGTTATACTATACAGAAGAATAGTAACATAGAAAATACTATAAATGAAGCCTATACCTACTGTATTTTTTAATGCCTTTTAAAGCTTAAAATTTTCCCAAATCAAACTATGCAGATAACTTTTCAGCAAATGGAGGTTTATGCATGTTATTTCATTCCTCATTCTTTACTAGGAGTGATATTTTTAGGTAGTAGGCATACTTTTATCTATTTTTACTTCCAGTTTAGTTTATAATATAAAATGTTGTGTATCTAACAGTAATGCTGCAATTTCAAACTTTAATGTTAATGCAGAAATTTTCCTACATTAGTAACACAGAGAAGAAAATCATTGATTTTGAGTCTTTGGTAGCCTTATATGTTGTTGTTGTTGTTAGGTGCTGTCGAGTCGGTATCCGACTCATAGTGACCCTCTGTACAACAGAGGAAACACTATTGTCAGTGCTTCTCTGCTGTTCATAGGGTTTTCAATGGCAGATTGATTTTTGGGAGGGGGTTGCCAGGTCCTTCTCCCAAGCCTACAGCTTCTGGTGTTCCCAGGTGGTCTCCCATCCAGGTACTAACCAGGCCCGACCCTGCTTAGCTTCCAAGATCTGACGGGATCGGATGCCACAGGGCTATGGCTGCAGAGCCTTATATAGAGAAGAAATGAAAGTAGCTCACCATGAATAAATTTTTTTTTTAACTTAAGCCAACAGTTTTTCCTTAATAATAAGGCATCTACAAAAATAAATTTACTCTATGTTTACTCTTTAATATCATTTGTCACATAATTTTGCTTGAAATTTTTGTTTTTTTTATTCAATAAGTATTTATTGAGTCAATCTCATGTGTCAGATAATGATCTCAGTGCTTGGGATACCATGTTGATTTTCATAAAGTAATATAGTCCAGCACTGAATATTGACTTGGAAAATAAATTTTATTGTTTGATAATTCTTGGATGGCATCTAGTAAGAACAGAATTGTCATTTATTCAAATACTTAAATGTGTATTGGAACATATCTCCACTTGTTTTTACTAGATAATTGAATAACAAAGATACTGATGAGTACTTCAGTGGAGACATACACAAGTGGTGTCAGGAGCTAGAGGAAGGACAGACTAAGTCTCCTGAAGGTGGTAAGAGGCCATGTTCTGGAAGGGCAGCTCCAAGTAGTTAAGCATGCCTGCCTGCCTATCATGGTACCTAGTCAGAGCAGGTGGCTAGTAAAACTGTTGAAGGCAATGAGGAGATAAGTGAATGAATAGAACTAAGGAAAAAAAGGGTAACAATGGTACCTGAGATGGAAAGGGTTTTAAGATTATGAAGGCCATGGTTATTTTCCTTTTTTGCTATTACAAATGGTACTCTTTTTTTTTTTTTTTTTTGTGGTACTGGGGGTTGATCCCGGGGCCTTACGCTTGCATGCTTTGCAACTGCTGGACCACTGAGCTGCACCCCCAGCCCTTTTATTTTTTTCTTTACTATCTGAGACAGGGTCTTGCTAAGTTTCGCAGACTTTTTCTGGTCTCGAACTTGTGATCCTCCTGGCTCCGCCTCCCAAGCCGCTGGGATTACAGGCGTGCGCCACCAGACCCAGCTACAAATGGTACTCTTATGCATAGCCTTATAAGTGTCTCTTTGTACTCATGTAGGAGAGTTTCTCTAAGTTAGAAGCTTAGAGGTAGAATGACTGGGTCATATGTGTTCATACCTACATCTTTATTGTTGTTGTTGTTAGGTGCCGTCGAGTCGGTATCTGACTCATAGCGACCCTCATAGGGTTTTCAATGGCTGGCTGTTTCGGGATTGCCTTGGGAGTGGATTGCCAGGTCCTTCTCCCATTTTTGCGGTGCTGGGAATTGAACTCGGGACCTCAGAGACTACAGCACAGCGCTCTACCAACTAAGCTAAATCCCAGCCCACATCTTTATTGGTTACTGCTAAAATGTGTTTCAGAAAGATTGTTGTCAATTTACACTCCCACTGGCAATACTGTGTATTCTCAAATCTAATCAGCATCCTTTTAACAGTTGTTGTTAGGTGCTGTCAAGTCGACACTTGACTCGTAGCGACCCTAGATACAACAGGTAAAACACTATTGTCCGTGCTTCTCTGCTATTCATAGGGTTTTCAGTGGCTGATTGTTCTTTTGTGGGGGAGTGGGTTGCCGGGTCCTTCTCCCAAGCCTATAGCACTTGGTGTTCCCAGGCGTTCTCCCATCGAAGTACCAACCAGGCCCCACCCTGCTTAGCTTCTGAGATCTGATGGGATCGGATGCCACAGTGGTATGGCTGTAGGCTTTCAACAGTTGTAGGCTAAAAATTCAGATGCGGATTTGATTCGTAGTCAAGCTCTAAAACTTTTGAAAAGGTATAGATTAGATTAGAGAACATATGGTATGTACGTTTGCATGGCATAGGAGGAGAAATGTGCCATGTGCATGACTAGAGAAGATTAATTCAGTATATATAAATAGTTTTTGTGATTTAAGAAACAAAACAACTCAATGGAAAACAGGCAAAGAATATGAACAGGCAATTCACAGGAGAACTCAAATACAGAAATCTCTTTTTGTAATCAAGGTAATATAGATATACAATGTGTTTGTGGTATATCTTAACTTTACAGAAGCTTCTGACAGTTTACATTTTTATTGTTTGACAATAAGAAGGTACTAAATTTATGTGTAACCTTTGAATAGAGGTACAGCTAGCACATAGAGTGTGTTTGAGCAAATTAGAAAAAGGTTTCTTTTGGGGCATGCAAAGAAAAAGGTCTCTTCACCAGGGTTCAAGACTTGGCAAACAGTGAAGGCCAGTTTTCAGAACTACTTATGCTAGGCGTCTTTCTGCAAGGTCCTATCTGTACAATTGTTCATGAATTCCTTCCCCTGCAGCAGGTCTGTTGAATGCTAGGTTTCCACAAACATTGTAAAAATTCTTGGTAAATGGATGGTGTCATTGAAGGGCTATAAGCAGGGAGTGATCTTTAGATTATTCCATGAGGTGTAAGTGTATTTTACATTTATAATGTTATGCTATTTCAAAGTACTTTCACTGGTATACTCTCATTTCAGCATCGCTAAAATCCTGAGTGATATGCAAAGTGTTTGTTTCACCCTAATTTTACATATGAAAAGTGGAGACTAAAATTATATTTTTATTTGTAGCTCAGCTGTTTCTGAGAGATGATAAAAGATTGAGTTGCACCAAGGTCTCATGGTTAGTCTCATAGCTATTAGAGGTCTTCCCACCTTATTGGTATTTAAAAAAAAATTTTGTTGTTTTTACACAATTACAAACATATAGATTAGTGAGTTATCATAAGGGTTGGGGACTGACCAAGTCCTGGTTCTTTTCCAGCCTTCCCAGACCCCTTTCTGTGTGCCTGGCTTAACTTTCCTTCCTCACAAAAGTAACCGCTATTTTTACTTTTATAATAATATTAGCTTTGGCTCCTATATTGTTCCATGGACCCTCCAGTGCTAACTTCCCCTTGTGACTCTCATTCAATAAATCATGTTGGATGTGAGTGAATATGACCAATGTATATTGTCAGGGATATTAAATTTGTATTAAAAATACCCTGCCAACTTTGGTACTTATCATTAGAATCAAATTACTTGCCATACACTACATAGCACACCAGTTGTAAAACACTATTCTAATTTATGCTCCTTAGCTTCTTGAGTAAATAGTGTATTTTTTCTAATACTCTGTATTCCTTTTTTAAAAACTTTAACTTTATTTATTTATTTATTTATTTTGGCGGTACTGGAGGTTGAACCCAGGGCCTCGTGCTTGCATACTTTGTAAGTGCTGGATCACTGAGCTGCACCTCCAGCCCATTTCTTTACTTTTTGGGACAGGGTCTTACTAAATTACACAGACTGTTTCTGGTCTTGAACCTGTGATTCTCCTGCCTCTGCCTCCCAAGTCACTGGGATGACAGGTGTGCGCCACCGTGCCTGGCTGAAACTTTAACATGGTTATTAATAGGAAAGCTGGTTAGCATGCAAAATCTGAGAGCCAGAGGCATTGGCAGTTAGCTGGAGGTGCAGTTTCATATTTACAAAGAGCATATACCACCTGATAACTGTCTCCTCTATTGATGTTCCCAAGTTTTGAAATCTGTTGTTTGCAAAAATAGGACAAACCCTGTCATTTATATTAACTACAACTTAGTTATGAAACATTCATTTAATGAAGACAGACAGTCCTACTTCATCAGTTCAAACTCTATTCCCATTCTCCCTGTGACGGATGATCCCCAGGCATAGCCCACTGACAGAAGTGGAGACAGAGGAGTCGGGTAAAAGAGCTGTGGCTCCCAGGTGCTCGGTGGCTCCAATGCCAATGGAGTCCTGGGGGAAACTGAAGGAAATGGAGATACAGACTTGAGAGAAGTGCAGCTTAAGAGTCAAGCTTTCTCAGATTTAACAGTAGTTGAAAGGGAAGACTCATCAGTACTTACTCCTGCAGCTAAAAAACTGAAAGTAGATACCAAAGAAAAGAGAAGAAGCAGAAAGTAGATGAAGATGAGATTCAGAAGATTCAGATCCTGCTTTATTCTTTTTTTGATGAGCAACTGGATCATCAAAGAATGTGTTGCCGGTCAGCTTTCTCTACAATAGCCATTAAAAGGCAGTTCCAGTCCATTACTGACATCTCCGTGTCCCAGAATATTGTCATTGCTGTGTCTGGTGTTTCCAAGGTTGTTGTTGGGTAGGTGGTAGAAGCAGCCCTGGATGTGTGTGAAAAGTGGGAAAAATGCCATCACTGCAGCGCACACATATTGGGGGAGACTGTTTGAAGGTTAAAGTCAAAGGAGAAATCCCTAACTGTAAATACAAAAATAATCATTTTCTTTTAGACCCAATCCAGAAAGGCTTATTGCTAACAGAGGAGTACTGGTTCCAGACTTCTCTTACAGGAGGCTTTCTGCACTGGTGTTTTAATCGCTGTCTTTTCTGAGGAATCCATGATGATGATCTTAGTGGCTTTCTCAAAACTGGTATTTATCATATCTAGAAGGTATGGAGCCTGTTCCAGATTTGCCTTGATTGAATTTTGGGACCTCTTAGGGCATTTTAAGGTATTTAACCAACTCTCAGATAGTTGGGAGAAGAAGAGTGGAGGAGCTTTCAGCATCTTCTGGACAGGGAGCTACTTTCAGAGAGAGAGAAAAATAAAACCTAAGCACTTTGATGGTTTCACATTGAAGCCTAGAGTTGCTAATACTTAGGTTGTTTTTTACCTCTGGTTTTAAGTGGATGAAATAACCAGAAACTTTTGACTTGTGATATTACCAGGAAGAATGCATTGATAACAGGAATTGTGGAATAATTTGTGTTTATTAACATTTAAGATTCTATTGTGAATTTGGTGAGTGATTATTAAACTTTTCCTATATGCAAAAAAAAAAAAAAAAAACCAAAACTATTTCCAAGTTATCTCATGGTTTGACTATTGAGTAACAGACTGGCATATATGTTTCCATAGTTTATTGTTAGTGTTATTTTATGGTGCATAGTATGTGTATTTGATGACTCCTTAAAAGGTAACAGTTATAGCAATGTTTAATGTGACTGTGTATCTGAGTGCATTTCTAAGAATGCCTGAATGGTTTTTCAATCCATTTCACACTGATTTTCCCAGGCTGTAGACATGGTAGTTTTGTTTACATAGTTTCTGGCACAAGTGCAGACAGATTCCATTACAGGGTGAATGCATTTTTGAATGACTGAGTATATATGGTCATAGTTAAAACACTTTGTCATATTTTTCTAGTCTCAGAAGGTCTTGTATGTACTAGTCTTTCTGAAAGTATTGGTTTAATTCTAATTGCTGTTCTCTAGTGGAACAGCATACTTGGCAAAGTGGCCATTTCTGATGATTGGTGGGAAAATTATGCTGATGGAGTATAAGGTGGCTCTTGAAGTATGGCTGAAAAGGACACATTGTTTTCTTTCATCTAAAAATACTTTGTAAAGCTAATATAAAATATTTCTTAGTTTGCATTATAAAATACCATATTAAATTGTATATTTGGATGGTATATCCATATAGGAGCTGGGGTTTAGCTCAGTTGGTAGAGTGTTGCTCTGTGCTTTCTGAGGCCCTGAGTTCAATCCCCAGCAACACAAGAATGGAAGAAAGACGTGGCAATCCGCTCCCGAAGCAATCCCAAAAAATAATCTGCCACTGACAACTCTATGAATAGCCGAGAAGCATTGACATAGTTCCAGGTATGGCACAATGTTGGGGAGTGTTTCGTTCTCTTGTAAGTAGGGTTACTATGAGTCAGACCCAACTCAATGGCACCTAACAACAACATATCCACATGGAGAGTACACTAGATTGTTTTCTGCTTAAGTGAATTTAAGAAGTCCATGTAACAATCTTAATAAATGCCTGTGTAGATATAAGTATGCTTTCCCCAGACACAGCAATGGCATGAAATCATATTCATAGATTCACAGAGATGGGAGATCTGATGGATTTAAAGGTGAGACAACAAGGAGAATCTTACCTAAAACTAGGGAACTATCTTTTTCAGTGTTGAGGTTGCAAATTAAGTGACACTATGTTCAGATAACTTCTCTTTGGACCCCTGGTCATTGATATTAGTTACGCATTGTAAGTGGGAGAAGTCTAGTACATCAAAGTTGTTGTTGTTGTTGTAGTTGTTAGGTGCTGACAAGTCAGTGTCCAACTCATAATGACCCTATGTACAACAGTGAAACACTATTATCAGTGCATCTCTGCTATTCATAGGGTTTCCAATGGTGGGCTGATTATTGGGAGTGGGTTGCTGGGTCCTTCTCCCAAACATCAGAGGTAGGTGTGGGATAATAGTATTATTGATTTCTGAAATAGTATTACAGATAGTTGTAAATGAGAAAATACCTTCAGTGACTTATACCAAGGCACAAAGTATAAGCCAAAAAAAACAAAAACAAAAACCCAAAATAAGTAGAAGAACATTGACTTTTGACTACCAGTGTTTTGTTTTTTTCTGATAGATCTTATGTCACCTCCCAATTTCAGTGTCAATTTAGAACCTTCAGGAGAGGAGGTGGAAAGTAAGATCCTGGCTCACATATTTTAAGCCTGTCTGTGGTTATATATGTTAAAAATATGAGTAAAATGAAGTGTTTTATGTAATTAAAAAATCCAGGAAGATGCTGTTTTTTCAAATGATCTATCAGTCTCCTTTGTTGCAAAGAGTGGTAGTTCTTTGCTTAGTGATAGCTATGAATCATTCATCCTTTCAGACTTGAATTGCAAAGATCCTTCAGTGGTAGAGGAGGATAGTGGAGTGAGGATGGTGCCTCTCCAGTGATTATTTTATTCTCTCCCTACACACAAATTAGTGGAATTTCTTTTGTTTTATGGTGATTGGTAACCTTTCAGCTATTTTATCTGAGAGAAAACTATTTCATATATTCTTTTTTGATGTCCCTTCCAGTCTGAATATTATTCTAGAAATTAGGAAAAGACATTGCTTTTCTGCCATTTTAGGTGCAAGAAAGCTAAAAGCCTAAGAACTTCTGTCATTTTGTGTGATCAAGACTCTTTTGGCAAGATTCTTATACAATTGAAGAGATTTATTCCCTAAGAGAAGTGAAAACAACTCAGTACACATAAGAACTGAACATTAGAAGTTAGGATTCCTAGCCTCTGATTTTCTTAATTTCATGCTTAGCTTAATAAGGCATATCATATTCATTGGCCACAATGCTTTTTTCAAAGAACTCACTCTCCTTTCTACATTTAACTAAATGAGCTGTAGTTCTTTCTCCTTTGTTAGAATTAACTTATCCAAACATAGTTTATAAGACCATCAATAGTAATTTTTCTTTACAGGATATAATTACTTAAAAAATATTTTTAGCTATTTGTGTTATCCCAGTAACATATCACAGTAGTCTCCCAAGAAGATAAATGGACTAATTATTTATTTTTACATCTACCGTGTTAATGGTTTTATGGGGAGAAGAAAAAGAACTGATTTTATAACACTGAGCTACGTAAGGAAAATTAAAATTTTATTTACTGTTCTTACATTAAAAGAATATGCTTTTCAGTAAAAATGTCATAAATCTATATAATTATACTTTTTCTTTAAGCATTAAATATAGTGAATATAAATGAATATGCATGTAATTATAGACTATCTACAGGGAAAATAGAAAGATAGTTTGGTTTGGGGAGAGGAGGTGAATTGCAGATTACTGCATTATTTTCTTATTTATTTATTTATTTATTTTTTGCGGTATTGGGGTTTGAACCCAGGGCTTTGTGTTTGCATGCTTTGCAAATGCTATACCAAGAGCTGCATTTTTTTTTTTTTTTTTTTTTTACTTTTTGAGACAGGGTCTCACTAAGTTACGTAGACTGCCTCTGGTGTCGAACTTGTGATCCTCCTGCCTCTGCCTCCTGAGCTGCTAGGATTACAGGCATGCGCCACTGTGTCCAGCTTGCTGTATTATTTTCTAAGTTGCTTATTTATTTATTGGATGCTTAGGCTCAAGGAACATAAAATATCACAGATCTTGCTCACAAGATGCTCACGTCTAGATCTGAGATGGACAGATATTTATATGCAGTATGATAAATGCAGTGAAAGATGTGTGCAGGGCATGAGGAAGACCTTAGAGGGAGGAGACCTAACCTCTACTGATGGTATAGAAGGTGGGAAAGTCTGAGGATATATCCTGGAAGACAAGGTGAAATCTGCATAGGCATTTAGCACAAGGATGGGGATGGATATTCCTGGCACAAGGAAGAACATGAGCAACGTGTTGAAGGCTGAGAGAGCTTGAAACTTACACATGGTTTGTTATGACTAGGTCTGTAGTGATCACAGAGGAAGTAACTGCTATAGGATACAGGAGAGGGACAGCTGTTAGTACAAGAATGCCACTTGGGAGATTTGAGGCCGTTTGGTAACTCTCTCCTTCACTTGCCATTTCTTCACCTCCTTGCTGAATCCTTTCAAGCTTTTGGCCTCTACATGTTGTAAGTTTTCTAGGGCTCAGCCTTCTGAGCCTTCTTCTTATCTATACTTCTGCCCTAAGCAGCCTCATCTTGCTTCATGGTTCTCTCAACACTGCCTTTTGTAGAACAGAAGTTCTTAATTTTAATAGTGTGGTTTATACTAGAGTCTCTTTTGGGGTTATATGTAAAAACAAATCACCAAATCCAGGGTCACACAGCTTTTCTCCTGTGTTGTCTCCTAGAAATTTTACAGTTTTATGTTTTACATTGAGGTCTATAATCCATTTTGTTAATTTTTGTGAAAGAGGAAAGTTCAGTTTCTAGGTTTATTTTTTTGCACGTGGATTTCCAGTTTTTAGCACCATTTTGTGGATTTATTTATTTATTTTCGGTGGTATTTGGGGATTAAACCCAGGGCCTTATACATATTTTGTGAATGCCCTTCCACTGGGCTGCATCCCTGGCACATATTTTAAAAAGTTATTTAATTTTAAGTCAGGGTCTTATTGGTGGCCTTGAACTTGCAATCCTCCTGCTTCTACCTCCCAAATCACTGGGATTACAGACATGCACCACCATGCCCAGCCTAGCACTATTTGTTAAGAAGACTATTCTTACTCCATTAGATTGCTTTTTCTCCTTTTTCAAAGGTCAGGTATTTATGTTGGTCAGTTCTGGGCTCTCTATACCTATTCGGTCCACTTGTTTGTCTCTTCCTTTACCAGTGCCACATGGTCTTGGTTACTGTGGAATCTTGAAGACAGATAGTGCCAGTCCTCTTATTTTGTTGTTCTTCTGGGCCTTTTGCCTTTCCAAATAAACTTTGAAATCAGTTTTTTGGTATCTACAAAACAACTTGCTTAGATTTTGATTGGACTTGCAATTAATCTATCAATCCTATTGGGAAGAATTGGCATCTTAACAATACCAAGCCTTCCTATCAGGGAACATAGACGATTTCTCCATTTATTTAGATCTCCTATGATTTTTTCTCAGGATTTTATAGCTTTCTTTATATAGATACTATAAATTTTTTAGATTTATACCTAAATATTTCAACTTTTATGCTAATGTGAATGGTGTTACATTTTTATTTTTAAATTTCATTTCTTCATTGCTAGTGAACATATTGTGTATTTTTTTCTTTGACTATTTACCATCTGCCTTTGCCTACCAGAAGGTCAGTTCCACGAAAGTAGGGGATTTATTTTGTTCATTGCTGTATCTTCAGTGCCTAGCCTGCTACCTGGTACACAATGCCAAATAATATGTTCCTCAATTTGTGATGGGGCTGTATCCAGATAAACCCACCATAAGTTGAAAATATCATGTCAAAAATGCTTAATACATCTAACCTACCCTATATCATATATTAGCAATATAACATACTATAGAGTATTGGTTTTTTATGCTTGTAATTGCTGGGCTGACTTGGAGCTGTCGCTTGCTGCCACTGCCCAGCAATACAAAAGTATTGTACCATATATTGCTATCCCAGGAAAATATCCAAACTTGAAGCATGGTTTCTACTGCATGCATACCACTTTCACACTATTGTAAAGTCAAAAATTCATTAGTCAACCATCATAAGTCTGGGAATATCTGCATATGGGAATACAGTGGATTTATATATATATGTTGACCTTGTATTCTATAACCTTCCTATAATTTCTGTTCTTTTCTTCCCATTTTCTGATACCCAACACTTAATCAGTCAACACATCCTAGTCATTCTCCCTTAAAGATACATCCAAAATCTGTCAACTTACCACCTCCACTCTAACTATGACCACTGTGGCGTAAGCTCCAGTCATCTCACCTCCTAGACCTGCTAAGTGGTAATCCTTTGTAACACTTGCCATATTTATTGGTATTCAACATATTGTGTGGTTTTTTTGATTATTTACTGTCTGCCTTTCCCCACTAGAAAGTAAGTTCCATAAAATTAGGGAGTTTGTTTTATTCATTGCCATATCCTCAGTGCCTAGCCTGGTACCTGCCACATAGTGCTAAATAATATTTGTTGAATGACTAAGTTCTGAGGCAGAGACTTGCTAGCCAGTGTATGTATTAAAGAACATAAAGATATGCTACAAGCAGCCTTCCAAGAGTTTCCAAAAAATTAGGATGTCTGTAAAACGCGTTCACTTGCAGAATTTATCACCATTTCCCATGCTAAACACAGTAACAAAGGTGTGCATCTGAGAACAGAGAATCCCAGGTCTGAGGAGGGAATCTGCAAATGCTCTGAGTAGCCTCTTTATCTTTTAGTTAAATTCTTTTTACTCATATTCATCTTCTCTTTTTATCCCTTCTTTTTCCCTGGAGTCTTATGAAAAGGACTATATTCATGGGAAATAAAGGGTTCCTAGAACGAAATTCTTTTGAACATTACTAGAGATAGTTATGAAATTTAATACTAATATGCTACATATTTTCTTGAAGTATACTCAGTTATTACTTTCCTATAACTGAAAAATATCCCACTCTGTGAAAGCATAGTCTTTATTCTGAATTTATTTTATAACCACTTTTACTTGAGGCCTGAAGTAAAATGACTGGAAATAATAACTGGTAACATGACTTCAGTCATTTGGCTTCCCTTCATATCAGGGTGCATGTCCCCACCCTACCTCTGTTGGAAATCTATTGCGTGGTGGTGAAACCTCCAATACAGGCATCTTCATTTCACTGACACAGGGTTTTTTCCCCTTACCCTAAAAAAACAAAAACAAAAGCAAAAAACAAAAAAAACCAAGAAAACACCTCCCAATTTATTTTAGCAGAATAACTTTTCACACAGGCACTTGCTTGTTCTCACACAGGCACTTGATTGTTCAGTAAATCCCCTTGAGTTTTCAGCTGCCTTTTTTTTTTTTACCAGGAAGGCATTGCATGATTTCCAAGGAGGTACCCTTTTGTCCCTGAAACTTTTCTTCAGGACAGCCTGTGGGTGAACATGGCCTCTTTGTTGCCTCTGGTATAGAGTTAATTTTGCATTGTGTTTCAGAGCTGCATTCTATCATAATGAGGTGGGTCAAGGAGTTAGTGCTTTTTATAGATAAAGCTGCAACATTCATCAGTTTGGCCACATTGAGGAGGACAGGAGATACTACTTTCTGTGGATTGAAATTAATACCAATTTTAACTGATAGTATACTCTATTTCAAGATTTTTAGTTAAAAGTAAAATTTTCTTCAATTTCTTGTCCTTGGTGTAAATCTCCCAAGATTTGCTTACTCTCTGTTTTAAGATCATTACAGAAAAATTAATGCTAAGATTTATAGAAAACATTTAAGTGACTTGGATTAAAGACATTAGCCAAATAATATTAACTGTGTTTTTGCTTCAGGCTTATTTTCAGGTTAGTTATATTAAGCTATAGAATCACCTTTTTTTTTCTTCAGTACATAGAGATCACCTTTGAACAGTTATGAGAATTAAACATCAAATTTTATTACCATTAATCAGCAGCTGTGTTATATCTTTTGGTATATTTATTGATATATCTTTTTCTTTAGGTGGAATTTTCCCTTTGGGATTTAAATGAGTGGAAAAGTTTAAATTCTTCTTATTAACATTGAGGACATATTCACCTCTAGATTTCTGTGGTTTCTGAATTAATATTTCAAATTTATTGTAAATGAAGTAAGATTGTAATATTCTGGTGGTACTTCTCCATTCTCAGCATCTTTACAATTGTGTGTGTGTGTTTTAAAGTAGAACTTCAGACCCTTTTATTGTTGTTATTAATATGTTGAAAAAGCACAATCTATCAATGTATAAGCCAAAGTCAACGTTTTTATGAGTTTACCCAGTATCCTATAAAGGAAATGAGCAAGAAAGATCTTGAATGGGGAAAGGTAATGGCTATACACTAAACATGTTAAAAATAGACTAGAAAAGAGCCTGAGCAAGAAACTTTGTGAGACTTCTTAGGTGTGGTTTAAGTAACAGAGGCAAATAAACTATTTTATTCTATTATTACTGTGAAGATTGATTTCCCACCCCCTTCACCCCCTGCCAACATGGCCAAGTAGAATAAACAAGACTCAGGGATGGGAACTTCCATTTCATTTTTGACAGTTATTTTCCTTAACTCTGAAAACAACCCCCTTTATAACTCTGAGCTAATTTTTAAACCTTAGGGTTTCCCGCATGGATGTTTTGAGTAAGTCTGAAAATGTTTTGCTGTTTATGTCAAAAAAACTCTGAAAACAAATACCAATTGAGAAAGAAAGAAGAGCGTGAATGAGATGGAAATTTCTATCCTAAATTTCATTATATGGTCTAGAATTCCCATACAGTTTAACTTAGGAAGCACGCACACTTGTAATATTGTTTAAATCTATAGGGTGTGTGTGTGTGTATGTGTGGGCACACACACACACACACACACACACACACCCTATAGATTTAAACAATATTACATCTTGAAGAACAGAAAATATGTAAAAGTTGTCTTAATCATTTTTTTCCTCTTTTTTGTTTGTGTCTCATCTTTATCACAGTATGCCAGTTAGGGTGGGGCTGGGATTTAGTTTGGTCAAGCCTCACTCTGCAGTCTCTGAGGTCCCAGGTTCGATTCCCAGCCCTGCAAAAATGGAAGACGGACATGGCAATCCACTCCCAAGGCAATCCCGAAACAGCCATCAAAAACCCTATAAGGTCGCTAAGAGTCAAACACGACTTGATGGCACCTAACAACAGCAGCAATGCCAGTTAGGGGCATTTAGACAAATTTATATTTTTCACTTGTGGCATTGTAGTGGTTTTATGTGCATTGTATAATAGATTTTATGTATCTTGCATACTTAAAAATAACTGATACATACAACAGAAGATTTAGCTAAATTAACATTTAACCAATCCAATCTGTTTCTTCATTTTTATTTTTGTAAAAAAATATTAATTCAAGGTGGACAGCCTATAAAAATTCATCTCTTATAATGACTATTAATATAGATATTGGTTTGCCACTTTTAAAGAAGAAAAATATTTAGTTACACTAAAAGATTCACATTGATGAAATAATCATAGCGTGCTGTCTTTTATCAGGGTGTCACTTCCAGTCAGTGCTGAGTAATGAAGTTTCTGATTAAAGTCTATGGGTGCTTTATCCCTGTCTCTCTCTAAAGTAAACTGCTCATATACAGGGAAAACAGGGATCTAACTCACTGTCAGGCAATTTGACATCGGTAGAAATTATTTTTTAAGGATTAAGTCAATTTCTAGAATTCAGGCTATTTCAGAAAATGAACATTTTGTGTATTTCCAGTAATAGGATAGTACACCCTAATATGTTTGGATTGGGTTAGGTTTTTTTCTTTTTTTCTTTTCTTTTCTTTCTTTCTTTTTTTTTTTTTTTTTTTTTTTTTTTTTTTTTTTTTTTTTTTTTTTTTTTTTTTTTTTTTTTTTAGCATTAACCATGGAGACAAAAGTGGATACAAACAGTATATCCCAATCTGAAGGTAGCAAAACTGGCATAGTTGCTGCGTAATACTTGAACTCAGTAACTACTTTACAATTTTCAAATCCCTTTCATATATTACTTCAGTGGTCTTCACAATTGTCCTATGTGTAGACACAGATGTATACTATCTTCATTTTATAGCATCATTTGTTGAGAAAGCATTCTCTATTAAATTGCCTTTCCACTTTTGTCAAAAATCAACTGACCATGTCTATAGCTTATTAAGAAGCAATATATATATATGACAGTTTTAACACAATATATGAAGGAGGTGATGGAGCTATATTAGAGCAAGGAAATGACACCAGAGGATAATGTGAAGAGATAAAGAATGCCAGAAATCTTAAATCTGTTAATGCAAAAGTATATATATATTTTTTTCTCTTTTCTCCTATTAACTTTTCAAGAAGACTTAAGATTGTGTAAAGCAATAATTAGAACATTGTAATATTGAGTTTATGTACAACAATAATAGCACAAATGAAGAAAGGAATAAAGCTATATTGGAACAATTTCTATATTTTATTAGAATTGTTATTGTTGTTAGGCGCTGTTGAGTGCCGTCTGCCTCATAGCGACCCTCGCAGTTTTCATTGGCTGATCATTTGGGGATTGCTTTAGGAAGTTTGCCATGTCCTTCTCCTGTGTTATTAGAATTAGGTTAGTATTAATCTGAGATAAACAGTGATAAATTAAGGTGCAATAATAATCTCTAGAACCACAACTAAGAAACTCAAAACCTATAGTAAAAAAAAAAAATTAAAATGTTGCACTAGAAAATATTAGCCAGGCATTGTGGCACTTAACTGTAATCCCAGTGACTTGGGAAACTGAGGCAGGAAAATCGTGAGTCCAACACCAGAGGCAGACTGTGCAACTTAGAACCCATCTCAAAATAAACAATGGAAAAGGGGTAGAGATGTAGCTCAAAGGTGGAATACCCAGGGTTCAATCCCCCAATACTAAAAGAAAACAACAACAACAAAAATCAATGCAAAAGAACATGGTAAAGGAAGATCAGAGGGAAAAAACAGACCTGATACAAAGAAAACAGAGTTAAATGACTGATGTAATCCAACCATATCAGTACAGAAAATTAACATTAGAGGCCATCAGTATAATATCATGTATGTTTATCATGTGTAATTGGAATCACAGAATATTTATGTATTCAGTTGTAGAATGTTAGTATGCTAATAAATCTTATTCCAATTTCTGGAGAATTGATTAGCTAATGTAAAAACCAGATGATCACTTTTTATTTGCCTGTTTAAGAAAAGTCCTTGGGAGATAACATTTTATTGATTTTTTTAATCATGTGCCTTATTGAGTAGGCAATAAGGATTTTTAGTTTGTGGTTAACAAAAGTTAATAGTGCTTCAAAGACTTAGATATTAGATTTGGTAGATTATTTTCCACAGCAAGCAAACTGAAATTCTAACATTACCAATTTTTTTTAAGTTTAATTTTTCTTTTTATTTTTCTCTTATTAAAAGTGTCAGAATACAAATTGAAAACCATAAAATATATCAGATCTAATAATTCTCATACTTGGAAAGCCTTACTAGAAATATTTACAAAGGAACACTGGCATGTAGAAAGATGACCATGACTGCTTATCTTTATTAGTGTCATACTTTCCTTGCTCCTCCAAAATTAAAAAAAAAAAAGAATTGTACAACAATTAAAGAGTGATTGGGTAAGGGGTCAATTAGATATTATATAGCTGTTTAAAGGTAGTAACTATAAACTCCATGGAAAAACATGGATAAAATGTTCATTATAGCCTGTTACTTTTTTACAATAACAAACCTGGGTACCAAATTGTTCCATGAGAAGATAGGAAAGTAGAAAATTTAAAAATTCACATCCATAATCCTTAGCCAATTGAGATGAACAAAAGACTATTATTGTCCCATTTTGTAGGCTCCTAAATACATTTGATCCAGAGAGAAAGGGGAGAATGCCTTTTAAAAGGTCTGGAAGTCAATAAATAGTACTTAATTGCAGGATTTTGTATGTGAGGAGATAGTTTTAAATGTTTATATTTGGGCCATCAGACAGTTCCTTGTTGTTTTTGGGTGCCATCAAGCCAGGTCCAATTCATACAGACCCTGTGTACAACAGAACGTAACACTCCCTGCCATCCTTGTCAGTGCTTCTCTGCCATTCATAGGGTTTTCAATGGCGAATTGTCTCAGGAGTGGGTTGCCAGGTCCTTCTCCCTAGCCTGCAGCACCTAGAGTTCCCAAGTGGTCTCCATCCAAGGACTAACCAGGCTGAACTTCTGAGATCAGGTGGGATCAGATGTTAGGGTGCTATGGCTGGAGACACACAGTTGCTTAGCATTATGAATATAATTTCCTTCCTCTTCCCCAAGGTTTTTCAGTATTTGATCTTATCATTAATTGAGTGACTATAATGCCTAAATGTCTTATGTATTATTTTCAGAATAAGGGAAATCTTGAAGGCATCTCGAAAACTACAAGGTGATACAGATTTGCCGATGTCTTTTACTTTGGCCATAGTGGAGTCTGATTCTACAATAGTCTATTATAAACTTACTGATGGATTTATGCTGCCAGACCCTCAGGTCAGTTTTGAGGTAATTATAAACAATGAAAAAAAAAATGGAAAATTATGATATGATTTTAGTGTGGATCAAGCAATTCATAGAACTACTGCTTCCTTTCCTGTATGAAAAATTGAAGGAAACAAAGGCATGATTTTCATACCTCAGTAAACTATGTTTTGTGCAAAGTAACATCTTCCTAGTTATTTTTCCAAAAATAGTTTGATTCTACCTTATGGAAAATTTCATAATTTTACAGAGTTTTTCATAAAGTCATCATACATTTAATTATTTAGTGAGTAACCAAAGTGGGATGTGAAGGCTAATAATAGTTTTAATCAAAAGAACTCTTCTTTAGGAAATGTTAAGTTGTTTGACATTTTTATAGAAACATTTTAAGAAATGTTTTACATATGATTTCTTTGCATACTTTGTTGGAATAATTGAGATAATTATATATCTTTCTAATTTTGCTGTTAAATACATTCCTTTATTAGAGGAAGGGTCCATCCTGATCTCTTTTCTTTATGTTACAGAATATTTCCCTTAGAAGATGATGTCTGTACCTGTTGATACTTATTCATAGAAGATTGGATTGGAGACTCATCAGCCTGCTTCATCTTTTACCAGAGATGTCAGGGTTGATGTAGCTGGCCCCATTCCATAAGTTTTCTTTCTGACTAAGACTTTTCCAGATAGAAGGATTTCTGTTGCTCAAAAATGTAGAGTAATTGCTCTAGAACTTTCTTACTGGAGACGGTTTAATTACAGTTGTGTGCAGGTTAATGCTGAGGACGTGTTTGAAGGGAACCCACGTGCTGCCTCTGTCTTCCCACACTGTGGGCTCACGGTTGAAACCACCGCTTCTTTCTCAGCGCTCAGCTGGCCATTGGAGCCAGTTTGGAATGGCACTTCACAAGGCCTCTGACACCTGGGGAATTTACTTTTGCCTGCTTTTTTATCTCCAGTAGAAAGTAAAAGATTTCTTGCAATTGGATTGTTTTCCTGTTGCACTTACTCTTACTTTCCTCTTTGTTGTTAGGTGCTGTTGAATCGGGTCTGACTGCTAGCGACCCTATGTACAATAGGCAAAGCACTACCTGACACTGTGCCATGCCCGACACTATGCCAGAGCTTCTCTGATACTCATAGGGTTTTCCATGGCTGATTGGTTTTTTTTTGGAGTGGGTGGCCAGGTCCTTCTCCCAAGCCTACAGCACCCAGTTTTCCCAGGTGATCTCCCATTTACATACTAACCAGGCCTGACCCTGCTTAGCTTCTGAGATCTGAACAAGATTGGATACCAAGGGGCAATGGCTGAGGGCACTTTCCTCTTTGGCTAATTTTAAGTCAAAATTTAAAAATATGCTTTGAAGAGTATAAGTTTACATGTCTGGATTAATAGGGACCAGAGGAATGCTACGTAAGAGAGTACTGGGTCTTCCTTTCCGTTGTTATCACCACCATCTTTATTACAACATTGCTAGGACATTAGGAGAGAGAGAGTAAAGACAGTGCCAGCCCTTAAAATGTCTTTATTAACTGTTGTTGTTGTTGTTAGGTGCCGTCGAGTCGGTATCCGACTCATAGCGACCCTCTGTACAACAGAGGAAACACTAATGTCAGTGCTTCTCTGCTGTTCATAGGGTTTTCAATGGCAGATTGATTTTTGGGAGTGGGTTGCTGGGTCCGTCTCCCAAGCCTACAGCACCTGGTGTTCCCAGGTGGTTGCCCATTCAAGTACTAATCAGGCCTGACCCTGTTTAGCTTCCGAGATCTGACGGGATCAGATACCACAGGGCTATGGCTGCAGGCCTCTTTATTAACTAGACCCTGTTATTTCACTTTTTAGTATCCCCAATTAAGTTGTGTGAAATATGAAAAATTATATGCACATCTTCCAAATGGCATTATTTTCAATTGCCCAAATTATGAATGACTAAAAAATTTATGGCAATAGACAGTACACTTTCTTTAAATGGCTAGACAGTAAATATTTTAAACTTTGTAACCATTCTGTCTCAGTCATAATTTCCCAACACTGCTGTTCATAGCATGAAAGCAGCCACAGACAATATGTAAATAAATGGGCATGGCTATGTCCCAGTAAAACTTTATTTACGAATCTGGGGTCATAGTTTCCCATCTCCAGGCTAGGTAGTTAATAAAAAGAAATCTGTGGCCAAGTGTGCCTGCAGCCATACCACTGTGGCATCTGATCCTGTCAGATCTTAGAAGCTAAGCAGGGTCGGACCTGGTTAGTACTTGGAAGGGTGACCACCTGGAAACACCAGGCAATGTAAGCTTGGGAGGAGGACCCAGCAACCCATTCCCAAGAAAACAATCAGCTGTTGAATAGCAGAGAAGCATGACGATAGTGTTTTATCTGTTGTACATAGAGTCACTATGAGTTCAGTACTGACTTGACAGCCCCTAACAACAACAACAACAGCTGGGTGCTGTGGCACATCCCATCTGTATCTATGAATGGTACATAATGGACTCATTAAAATTAGTAATGAATGTTATGTTAAACATGAGAAAATGTTATAAAGTTATACAGGATACGAAAGTGTATGAATGAATGTGATCATGGCTACAAGTAACACACCAAGCATATAATAAAAAAGTAATGTAAATCATATCACTAGCTGTGGTTATAGTAGGAAGACAGGGCAGTAAATGGATGACTTTATCTTTCCTCAGTTTTTCAGTTTTTATTTGTATTACTTTTGTAATAAAATGTTTTAAAGTAAAAAGTCCTGAAATCTGAATTAGTCATCTATCATTGTATATTAGCAACTTAAAGCAGCATTGAGGATCACTATGGGTGAGAGAAGGGGACATGGCTTCGTTGCCTTATTCAAGGTGCTGGTCAGGGCTGCAGTCTTATCCGAGGTGTGACCAGGGAAGGATCTGGGTCCTCACTTGAGTGGTTGTTAGCAGCCTCCCAATCCTCCTGATGTGACGCTCTCAGTTCCTGATGATGTGGAGGGGCCCCTGCTCTACTCTTTGCCACGTGGGCCTTCCCAACTCTGTTGGCTGCTTTCTCAGCACCAGCAAGGCAGAGGCTCAGCAGGATGGACTTTAGCATCTTGTGTCAGGTAATCACCTGCATCCCATCACCTTTGCCATGTGCCACTGGTGAGAAGCAAGTCACAGGTCCACCAGGATCTCATGACTGATGAGGAAACAACAATAACAAGAAGGGGGAAATGACAAAAATCAGGAACATTAGAGTGGTATAGAGTGTTATTCTTGGTCTGTAGTTTTTCCTGGCTCTTTCCATTAATATTTCCATTGGAATTTGAATTTTGCTTTTCTTTTTTTTCAGTACGGGGGTCGAACCCCAGGGCCTCGTGCCTGCATGCTTTGCTAGTGCTGGACCATTGAGCTGCATCCCCAGCCCACTGTTTTAGTTTTTGAGACAGGGTCTTGCTAAATTACGCAGGCTGCCTCTGGCCTTGAACTTGCGATCCTCCAGCCTCTGCCTCCTGAGTCACTCGAATTTCTCTTTTATTCTTGGTCAAAATATCCACTAATTCAGATTCCTTTAACTTCCCCAGAAGGCCTGAAGATGTACCTATATTCAGAACAATATATTTCTGTGACTCCAGTAGGCAATTTGCAGATCCAAGGGTCCTAAAACAGTATAGGATAAAAATTCTTAGGGTCTCTTGATTCTTCTAGGATCTCATTTGATTCCATTTCAGGACGTTCATCATAGTGCTAGAAAAACAGTCTACATGTTCAGATAGGAGGGTAAAGCTTAATGAATGTCAGCTTTGTATGTCAGATCTGGTGACCAATGGGCCCCTGGATAACTACAAGGCCAGTGTCTTGGGGAGGACTGCAAAAGCGCTTTTTCAAATCTGAGAAGCCAGGACTCAATCCCACTGTATGTCATGCGATGTTTATTTCAGAATGTTCCCTGTGTACTTGGCTGAAGTTTTTCTATCCAAACCTAGCCAGATACATGCTAATGTGAATAATGGTCCAACACGGTTTAGAAAGGGAAGTAGCCCAGCTATGTCTGTCTCATTTTAGTGAAAAGCTAGGTAAAGTGATTTGTTTTAAGTAATTCTGTAACCCAGTTTGCATTTGTCTCCCTTGTTAGACTATGAGCTCTGTAAGAACAGAACAAGAAGCTATGTCTTTAAAAAATATTCACCTCTGTGTCCCACCACCTTTCATAGTAACTGGCACATAGTAGACTCTCAATAAATATTTGGTGAACTGAAACATGCTAATTACAAACTTGTCTGATTATATAGTGGCTTTTTGTCTCAAAGCAAACTAAAATGATCCAATTGAACACCAGAGGGCGCTGCTAGATAAGCACATTTGCAGACATTAGGCATCTGAAGTTAGTTTGAGGTTTGAGAAGTGCTCTTGAAGAATTATTTTCAATCTGTGGGAAGTAGCATAAATAAAAATATAAATTAGTTTTATGTGCTCACACCCTCTCTTTTTGGCAGGCCTCTAAAATTACATTCTACTAGCATTAAATATGTGACTTGATTCACGCTTTGCTCAAAATGTACATCTATATCTAAAAATAAAAGCCTGGGGGTGAGGGTAGATGGGATGGGGTGTGTTTTTCTAGACTATGGTTTTGGTCAGATCCATATGAAATTATGCATTTCGTTTTTCCTTGCAAAAGCCTTTTCTGGATCAATCCCATAGCAAGAGACTTTAGCTCTGAAATACTCATTGAGCTGGTTAAATACCAATGGTAAAAGACAAAAATTGCCACTATAATACATTTTAGCATTTTTGCAAAAGGGGCACCCAGTCTAGCTGGGGAGGAAAGAGGGAAAGGACTTAGGAGGATTTCTCTCTGGTGCCCTTTTTGCTGTTCTTTCCTGGAGTCTCTGGCGCCCTCTGTTGGGGGGGGGGTGGCTCAGGGAAATAAGGGATCATCTAAGTCCATGGCTCCAAACGCACCTATTTTACTTCTACCTGGGCCTTTTTAGAAGACCGTGTCTAACCACCATAGATCTCCCGAAAAGAACACGATGGTGGAGGCGCTTTGAATTCTAAGCTACAGTTAGAAGAGTAATCTCCTATAAAGTTCATGTTATCTATTTTTTGGCTGAAACAGCTTTACAGTTCTATAAGCCTGGAGCCAAATGACTTAATCAAAACTTCATGATGTTTCATCTCTTTCGGAGTTTTTCTGTGCTGAATTCCTCTCTGAGGTCAATTTTTCCATTGCAGCCCCCAGCAGGAGGCCTCTTGAAACTGCCACAGGGCATTTCCTGCCAAAGATTGTAGTTCTTATGTCCAGAAGCTCTTTATTAGTCAGCCTAGTATACCTTAACTGTATACAGAGTAATGCATTATCCTCTGAACTGATGGTACAATTTTTCCTTCTTTTTGGCCAATAACTGTTACATTCCTTGCCATCCCCATTCTAGAAGCCTAATCCTCTTGAATAAGAACTTCTTATGTTCACTAAGGAAAGAACACAGAAAGATCACACATCTATGAGGGTATTTTAAAGCGCAACTGTCTATATTGCGTGATTATAATGTTTAGATTATTCAGGAAATTTTTCCCAAAACCGATGTATGCAAAATCAAAGATTGGGTTTTTGGTTTCAAGGTTTCGAGATGGAGGTAACATTTAAAAGTATTTTGTTAAAGTTCACTTTATTCACTTATCTTTAGATAGTAATTGGTGTCTTAATTAGCTCAGACAACTATAAAAAATTAGTGGCTTTAGCTGGGCATGGTGGCGCACTCATATAATCCCAGCGACTCAGTAGGCAAAGCCAGGAGAATCGCAAGTTCGAGACCAGAAGCACTCTGTAATTTAGTGAAACCTTGTCTCAAAAAAATAAAAGAATGGGCTGGGGTTGCAGCTCAGTGGTACAGCACTTGCAAAGCATGCAAGCATGAGACCCTGAGTTCAATCCCCAGTATCGCAAAAATAAATAAAAAACAAACAAACAAATAGATAAATAAATTAGTGGCTTTAAGAATAGAAATTTATTGCCGGGCTTGGTGGCGCATACCTGTAATCCCAGCGGCTCGGTTGGCAGAGGCAGGAGGATCACAGGTTCAAGACCAGAGGCAATCTGCGTAACTTAGCAAGACCCTGTCTCAAAAAGTAAAAAAAAAAAAAGTGGGCTGGGGACGCAGCTCAGTGGTCCAGCACTTGCAGAGCACGCAGGTGCAAGGCCCTGGGTTCAACCCCCAGTACCGCAAAAAAAAAAAAAAAAATTATTTTCTCACATTTCTGGAGGCTGGAAGTTCCACATTAAGGTTTGATTCCATTCAAGGTTCTTCTGGATTGCAGATGTCCACCCTCTAGCTGCATCCTCAGATGGTCTTTCCTCTGTGTTGCATGGAAAGAAAGCATGCCCTCTTATAAGGATGTTAGCCCTCTCAGGTTAGTGGGGTGCCACCTTATGACTTCATTTAACCCTAATACCTCCCCAAAGGCCCTATCTCCAAATCCAGTCATGTTAGGAGTTAGGGCAATAACATATGAATTTAGGGCGATGGGACATAATCCAGTCCTTACAACTGGACCCCTTGTATGTGCTTAGACACTGTGACAAGTGCTGGGGCACAAAGATTAATAACCCATGACACCTGCCTCAAGGAACTCAGATAGCCAATGACAACTCTCCTTAGCCAAAACTCTAAAAGCATACTGTCAATGCAAATTGAGAAATACTTGTCATTCAAGTTATGAGGTTTATGTAGTCTATGCAGTTTTTTAAAGACAAAGGTTAAACAACTTTTGATAAACAGTTTTCACATAGTCATTGTGCATTATTTGCCAAAAGCACTCAACATTGGAACAGACACAAAGAAAAATTGCCCTGTGCACCTTTCAAGAAACTTATTGTCTGGCTAGAAAGAAAATCTACAAATGGAATGATTTGAGAGTATTATAAAGGAGTATCATATATAAATGCTAAATAATAATTGCATTGCTCATTATTCACTGGTTTTGTAGCTTTTGATTTTCACAATAGAACTGATATTATTCTTAGAAGATGGAGAAATCAGGACATTAAGTGGCTAAGTGATGGTTTCTTATAGTAGAAACTAGTGGGCTGGGTAATCAGAATGAGAGCCAGGTCTCCTGACACCTAATTCCCTGTTTTCAGAGCACCGTGTTACCTCTTTCTTGTGTAGTAGAGAGAAACATTAATGTGTGTCAAAGAGCCTTTGGGAGGGAAGAAAATTAGTCCTGGAGGGCAACAGGAAGTGATTTAGGGATCAGTTACATTATCCTCTTATACTCTTGAACAAATATATCAAAATGTTATTTATGAACAATTCTGAAAGCCATATTCCTAGGCAGTATATGTAGTCTTATTACAAAGGATAAATACATTCATGTCCATGCTTTTCTATAAGGAAACCTAAAGCAATATTTAATAACAAGTGAGAAAGCTCAGAAAGTTTCTGTACTTGTTGGAACTAAATTTTATGTTGTCACAGAATAGACTCTGGGAACTTATAAATGATGATTTTGGGAGTGGGTCTTATACCCCAAATACCTCCCAGATCTGCTTGCTATTGCTTGAAATCCTGCCATAATTCTAATTCTTAATCATGAAGCCATGATCCAATTTCATTTGACAAACATTTCTGTAGTGTTCCCCATGGGCAAGGCACAACACTATGATTTTGGAGCAAACAAGCCCAAATATTTTATTATTAGACTCAACACATCAGATTAACGGGCTTGATATAAGAATTTCTAAATGGTCGGGCGTCGTGGTACATGCCTGTTATCCCAGCAACTCGGAAGGCAGAGGCAGGAGGATTGCAAGTTCGAGACCAGAGGTAGTCTGCATAATTTAGTGAGACCTTGTCTCAAAAAAGTAAAAAAATGGGCTGAGGGTGCAGCTCAATGGCACAGCTCTTGCAAAGCATGCAGGTGCGAGGCCCTGGGTTCAACGCCCACTACTGTGGGAAAAAAAAAAAAAAGATTTTCCAAATGTTCATTCATAAGGTTTGTACTCACTTCATTGCAGACCAGCAATAGTTTGCAGATCAGCAGCTGTGAGCAAACCCCACATTGAGTAGCATGTGTTGAAAGCTCAGATGAGAAGTGGTGAAAGCCTGAACCCCTTCAGTAGCTCAGAGGAGGGTTTATAAAGAGCATGGTAGCTTCTCTTCTAGGGTACATAATCATTTATCTGGGACCATGAGCCTGGAATATGAGGATGGATTAGATTATGATACACTAACATCCAGTGAATTAGATGAACAGACGTGTACTTCTTGTTCACACTACATGTCACACTTTGTGGATGTGCTCATATTGTGTATGGACTAGGGGGTGCTCCTTTTTCTGGGAATGAGGACATGTGGAGTGTGTCAGTTCCGGTGACAGGAGATAAAGAGAGCTGCACTGTCACATATTGCTATTAAATGTTTCCGTCTGAGTCAACACATGTGATTTCAACCCACATTTCTGTGGCCACAGCAAGTCAGGTGGCTGGCCATGATCAATTTCAAGAAGGAAGGGAAGTGAAGTCCTGCTATGTCCCTGGACTAAAGAGCAGGAATATTCAGAAAAGAGCACTTCTGGAGAATGGAGAGGAAAGGAGAGAGCAAGCTAGAAGGTAGATTTAATAACTGTTAGCTGTGGAAACAGAAGAGGTAGGGGCTGCAGGGGAAGACAGTGAGAAGACATTGCAAGAAGGAAAGGGAACCTAACCTCCACCAAGGTGGAAAATGAATTGGCCCAGGGTCTTGGGGGAAGAGGAGAGTTTAGAAGATAGCTTTTATCCTTCCCTGCTCAGATTCTGATCTTTTATGTGCCAGGGACCTAGGACCACCAACGCTTGATTCTCCCTCTTCTGATGAAATGTGGGCTGTTACATACACTATATTATCCTGGGCTTGGGTTTAGCTTAGTTGGTAGAGTTCTGCTTGGCACTTTCTGTGGATCCAGATTTGATCCCCAGCACCACAAAAGTGGAAGGAAGATGTGGCAGTCCACTCCGGAAAAAACAATCCTGAAAGAATGAGCCATTGAAAACCCTAGGAGAATCACCATGAATAAGATCCGACTCAATGAAACCTAACAACAACAAGCATTTCTTGGGCTGGAGTTTATCTCAGTTGGTAGAGTGTCGCACTGCATTTTCTGAGGACCTGCACTGCCAAAACGGGAGAAGGACATGGCGATCCACTCCCAGAGCAATAAGCCATTGAAAACCCTCTGATTGTCACTATGATTTGGACCCAACCCAACGGCATCTAACAACAAATGTTGTGCTAGTCTTTTATTTACTTCCTACAAATGGAAAAAGAAAGCACTTGTGCCCAAAGTGCAGGAGATTTAGTTTATCCCTGAGAGAGTACTTCTGAAGGAAATGTGGAGTTGGGCTTATAAGGAGCCTGGTGGCTTCTTTTCTAGGATGGATAACCACCTACGTGGGATGGTGGTCCTGAAGTATTTGTATAGATTCAGGGGGCTTTCAGGATGCATTGCATGGACTGGGAGAGCTGGAAGTAGACCTCAGTCCTTAGGCTTTCTGATCTGCCACATCAGCATTGGCTGAATGGAACACCATCCTACAGTGGCCTTGCCACAAAAGTCACGCCCAGTCCCTGGCCATAACAGCTGTCAGATCTGGCTCTCAGCTATTTTGCTTAGGCACTTGGAAAGTGCTTAGTTCTGTCCCTCATCTCCATGGGCACATAGGGAACTTTCAGGCTGTTTGGGGTCCTCTCCATCGGGTCTGCTTTCTCAGTCTGAGTTAAAGACCCTAAGAGAGTGGGGTCTGTAGCGCAGAGGAGACAGCAACAGGAGGTGTGTGAGGTGGGCCAGTGCTGGCCACAGAGTCCAATCCCATTTCCTCCATTTCCCCCAGGTGGTCTGTTGTCTCTCTGCTGTACCTGGAACTCAGGGTCAGAGGAAGGGGACAGAACCCAGGTGTCTGCTCCATGATTCATTGAAGGGTCTAGCTCTTCTGTTTTTCTGCTTTTGCTTGCTCTTCTCCTCCCAGATCTTTTGTTGTTTTTATTGTTGTGGGGTTTTTTTTTCAGACCTATTTCCTTTCCATCATAATGTTTTTGCCAAGATTTCAGGTTTTGAGTTTCAAAAGCCAAGAATTTGCTTTTTTGTTCTATAATATATAATTCCATCTCTGAGGCAGTGTGCCAAGCAAGGCTGCATGGAAAAAGGCTCTTAGATAACAAGAATCACCAAGAAGGGAAAACATGTCCGTTATTATATCAAAATATTATCCTGCTGTACTCCCAAACAGAAGGTGTTAATTCTCATTAACATGCATATTTATACTCACGAGAACTATTGAATTTTCAGTGTACATTTTTCTTACCTATCACATTGCATCCTACCAATGGTGACATCGTACTTGACACAGCATAGAGCTCAATACATGTTATTTGATTGCGTTCAAATGTTCATAAATTTGCAGCTCCTCACCCAGTCCAGCCCCACAGTTGCAAAGCCAGGGCAAGGACCAGCTGCCTCTCTGTCCTGTCTGGCTTATGTGCTAAGTCAGGCTCCATGCTCCCTGGGCTACGAGAGAGGTCACATCCTATGCTATCTTCTCTTGTAAATAAACTTATGCTATGAAATCCATCGGATTTTGATCTTGTACCTTGGTGGTCCTGAGAAATCAAAACAAGGATTTGTAAACAAAATCTATGTGTCTGCATAGGTTTACTTACTGTTTGATTACGCTTCCTTTCCTCTGCTGAACCTGTGTGTTTATTTACCTAGCAATTTTGGGGAGGAAATGAAGACAGGTGAACACTGCTAACTTTGGAAGCTACTTAGAAATGGTACTTTAATTTCTCCCACATAATTGTAACATTATAGTGGTTGTACTACTGTTGATGATTACAGATGGATATCTGTGGGCTTGAAAATTGGGTAAAAAATCTCTTCTCTAACTCTAAGTAAGATTATTAGAAAATTTGGCTTCTACAAATATAATCATATAGGTATACTTTTTCTGGGTGTGGAGTCTAAGTCCTTTAGATATAAATGAATATAATTCATCCACTCTGTCCTTCATGTTCCACTTCTATAAAACAAAGGGGTTGGTGCAGATGCTATTTGAGATGCGTTCAAGCTCTATATTTTGGTAAGCCTGTGATTGAAGGATCTCATAACGCAAATCTTCCCTCTTCACCATCATGCTCATTAACCTCTTTCCACCTACACCCTGCTTTTGTTTTTTTAGGTCCTACCAGACATAGACTTTGATAATTCACAATTGGAATTGTGCTCCTTCCAAGCTTTGAGGTTGAAGAGGCTTGAAAAGCAGAGTTTGGGCTTCAGGCCATCCAGGGTGACATGGAGAGTTAAATAATCTCCCTGAGCCTCAGTTTCTCCTCTGTAAAATTATAGACAAAGGGCGTCCTGCCAGAGCTGTGTTTTCCTCAAATATTGAGATGATTTGTGAGGAGAAATAATGCTAATAAGACGTCAGTGTTCCCTCCTCTTGCAATCTCCACGTGCTTCCTGTGAAGGTACAAGTTGCCACCTTAGGAGGGAATACATAACTGGCTAAGAGCCAGGTCTCCAAGGAATGGGACCTTGATGTGTAATTGTTGGTGTTGTTAGGTGCTGTCGAGTTGGTATCCAACTGATAGCAACCCTATCTACAACAGTGAAGCATTACTGTCTGTGCTTCTCTGCTGTTCATAGGGTTTTCAATGGCTGATTGTTTTTTGGGAGTGGGTTGCCAGGTCCTTCTTCCAAGCCTACAGCACCTGGTGTTCCCAGGCGGTTTCCCATCCAAGTACTAACCAGGCCCTACCCTGCTTAGCTTCTGAGATCTGACAGGATCGGATGCCACAGGGTTACGACTGCAGGCTTTGTTGTTGTTAGGTGCCCTCAAGTCGGTGTCTGACTCATAGCCACCCTATGTGCAACAGGCAAAACACTATTGTTCTTCTTTGCTGTTCATAAGGTTTTCACTGACAGATTGATTTTGGGGAGTGGGCTGCTGGATCCTTCTCCCAAGCCTACAGCACCTGGTGTTCCCAGGTGATCTTCCATCCAAGTACTAACCAAACCTGACCCTGCTTAGTTTCTGAGATCTGACCGGATCGGACTCCTTAGTGCTATAGCTACAGGCCTTGATGTGTAGCAGGGTAGGAAAAAAGTTGCCTTCACCCATTTTGTGCTGTTATTACAGGATATCTGAGCTTGGTTAATTTATAATGACATATATTTATTGGTTCACAGTTCTGGAGCCTGAGAACTTCAAGATGCAGGGGCCGGCATCTGGCAAAGGCCTTCTTCCTGCTGTGTTATCACATGATAGAAGGCAGAAGGACAAGAAAGACGGGGTCAAACCCACCCTATTTCAGTGGTACCAATTCTACTCATGAGCTCAATCACCTCTAGAGGTCCCACCTCTTAAAACTATACATTAGCAATTAAATTTCAGCATGAGTTTTGGAGGGGAAAAACATTCAAACTATAGCAATTGTGCAGGAAAAGGAGATAGAAGAACACCAAAGACAAACTTTGTACACTGAAAGTCTTCTCAGTACTAACCTTGCTACCACTGCTGTTGCTGCTGGTGTTGATGGTGACAATAAAAAATTTTGGTCCCATTTTGAGGACTCTTTTAAATTCAGATAGATTGTCCAGGAATAAAATACCTACTAGCTACGTAATTGGAGACTTACATCAAGTTAGGAACATTTTCACTGCAGGAAAGCTACATGGGGACAATTCATTGGATTGAAAACAACCAAGTTCAACTCACTCAGCACAGCATGAAAACATTTAGAACTTCTTTCTCAAAGAGAAGGTGGAACGTTCGAGTCATGGGTCCTGGCTTGGAGCTTTCTGTTTATGGTGGGGATTGTGTCTCTTCTTGGAATGAATAAGTAAAAAAAGATGAAAAAACAAAAAACAAGATGAAATAACACCTGGCATGCCTACATTAGCGTGTGGGGTGTGGAGACTTTATTTTATTCCATTCTGTGGACTCAGAACACAGAGTGGACTACACTCTGTGTACTCAGAACAATGCCTGACATATAGTGGGTGTTCCATAAACATTTCTGAAAGGAAAAATTTTAAATGAATACATATAAAATAATGTTAAGTGGTAATAAATCTCATGATGAAGATAGAGTAGGGTGAGGGGATAGAGTTTGACAGGAACCAACTTAGGTTGGTCAGGAATAGCTTTTCTCTGCAGGTGACATTTGAGCAAAGATCAGAATGCAGTAGGGGAATGAGTCACGCAAATAATTAGAGGATTAGCTTTTCCAGCAAAGGAAATGGCAAGTGCAAATGTCCTGTGGTGAGAGGAAAATGAGATCTGAGCTTATGCATTTCTAACAAGTTCTCACATGATGCCACACAGCAGGTCCATGGCCACACTTTGAATAACAAGAGATTAGACTAGAGTTTGAAAAGGGAGTTGGTAACTGAAGCAGCAAGAAAGTCAAGGAACTGATGGGTGAGGTCACTGTATGAAAACAGGGAGATATATAGAACTGTGTATGCAAAATAATTTTATCTGTATAAAAACATCTGCCAAAAGGGATATTAAAATATCAACAGTGTTTTCCTCAGTGAGGTCACTCTTTAGGTGATTTTAATTTTCTTTTTGACTATTTCAAAATTCCTACTGTGCATATTGACCACTTTTATATTCAGAAAAGAATTTTTAAAGTAACAATACCAGGATATATACTTTTAGTTAATACACTGAGTTCAAAATGTATTGACATTTCTAAATTTAAAAAATTCAGTAGACCTATGGGGCTGGGGTTTAGCTCAGTTGGTAGAGTGCTGTTTTGTGTTCTCTGAGGCCCTAGGTTTGATCCCCAGCACAGAGAAAGAGAGAAAGAGAGAGAGAGAGAGAGAGAGAGAGAGAAGGGGAATGTGGCAGCCCATTCTTGAAACAATCCTGAAACAATCAGCCATGGAAGCCATGGAAACAATCAGCCAAGGCCTATGAGGGCCTTGAGTTGGACCCGAACTGACTGCACCTAACAACATGGGAAATAGTTAGGTCTTCTTAGAAAAGGTGTCATCCATAGAGGGAATGATATTGCAGCAAATCTTGATATCTAAGTAGGCAACACAAGTTTGAGCTCTTAGCAGCATCTCTCTTTTCCTGTCCTCAATGAGGAAGAGTGCCAGATGCCATGGTGCACACCTGTAATCCCAGCAACTCAGGAGGCTGAGGCAGGAGGACCGAAAGTTTGAGGACAGAGGCCTCAAAATAATAATAATAAAAAAAAGCAATAAAGGGATTGGGGGTTCAGCTAAGTGGTAAAGCACTTGCCTAACATGCATAAGGCTCTGGGTTCAACCCCCTGGTACTGAAAAAAGAAGAAGAAAGCAGGGAAGAGATGAAGAGCATGGGTGGTGTATTAGTTATCGATTGTGGTGTAACAAATTATCTCAAGATTCAGCAGCTTTAAGCAATGTTTATTATCTTAGTGTTTCTATGGTTCAGAAGTTTGGGAGCAGCAGGTAGTTCTGGCTCAGGGACTCTTGTGAGGCTGCAGTGAAGACATTGGCTAAGGCTTGACTGGGGCTGGGGGTGCACTTCCAAGATGGCTGACTCATGTGGCTGTTGGCAGGAGGCCTCAGTTCCTTGACATGGGAGGCTTTCCATAGGGTTGTTAGAGTCTCCTCATATGACAGCTGGCTTCATACAGAATGAGTGGCGGGAGGGAGGGAGAAAGAGAGAGAGAGGGAAAGAGAGAGAGAGAGAGAGAGAGGGAGATTTACACCAATCTGTTTATGTCAGTGTATACACATCATATTTAACTGTGTTTTTCTACTTATGTTTCCTCCTGTAACTACTGATATTCCTTTGGGTAGTCTTTTGTTTATCTGTTTGCTTGTTTGTTTCTTAAAGAGAAAATACAATGCGTCAAAATCTAATTGTTGATTCCTCTAATTTCTGGGAGGTGGCCAGGACTATGTGACATATTGAGACCCTTCACTCTTGTAGAGCCCTAAAACAGCAGACCGCATGGGAAATGGCATGTTCTCCTGGTAGATTCAGGCCCCAACTGTAGTGGTCGTGATGTAGTTGATCATTCTTGGTGGTGACTCCTCTAAGAAGCTGCCCAGTTATTTCAAGTAAATCCCATAATTAAAAGTGAAATGACACATCTGAAACACGAAAGTATTCAGTCTTACAATAAAAAGATAGATAGTATTCTTTTCAGTTCTCAAAGTTAAAAAAAAAATCCTAAATTGAAAGAGACAATTAAGTGAAAGAGAAAATGAAAGAACACAGAAGAAGGAAAGTACGAGGGAAATGTATGGAATAAGATGCCCGTCATGTGTAGTCCCTGGGGATGTTATGAATCTCTGTCTTAGGTTTGAAGAGAAGTAGTCTCTCCCTGTAAGCTTCTTATTCCTCCCCCATCTTTCCTGTCCTGCCAGGCAGAGTTGCTACAGATTGGTGACATTCTAGGACACTACACTGTGCTTGCCAGTAGATGGGTCAGTGCTCACTACAAGGTACTGTGCACTGTCCATACAAATGTTACTGGTCAGAGGCAGGGTGCCTTTGCGGGTCCTTGGTCCCATTAATAAAAGCATTTATAAGCAGACCAAAAAGGAACTTCAAGGATATCTATTTAGAATCAGAAGAGTGAGCACGCGGGAGCAAGCAGGCTGGGGACATAGGTCAGCATGGGGAGACGGAAGCGAAAAAGGACAAAGCCAGACAAAGCTTTGTGTTCTGACAGAAATCAGAGAGCGGCGGTCCTGAGGTGGAGATGGGTGGAGCAGCTGCGGTTACCCTCCTGAGTCAGAAGTCCGAAAGCCAGCAGGTCCAGCTACGAGGCTGCCAATGGCTCTGAACACCTGTGCAGAACCGTGGACAACTGAGCGCTAGTCCTGCTCCCTCTGATTGGAACCCCCTGATCGCATACAGGGCACAGATATTCCTCCCCTCCTTTTTGATCCTGTCCTCTGGTGTGTCGGATTTCTCTCACGATTTGGCTTAGGCTGGCTTCCTGAGCTGTGAAACAGGTTTTTCTGTTTACCACAGGAGGAGTCCTGCTTCCAGTGAGAGCCCCTTTCCTTAGCCCAGACATGGAGGTGACTTGCAGCCTTAGCAGTTGCCTTCATATGTAAAGTGAGCCACTAGTTACAGACCGGACTATTTGTAAAGGTGCTACAGGTTACAGACCAGGCCATTTGTAAGGTATTATCTCCCTATTTACAAAGGATGTTATTTATCAGGAAGATATGGATCATTTTGTCTAAGAGGAAGCTCACATTGATATTCATGCTTCAAAAGGTGCCTAGGTTCGAAACAGATTGAAGCACATGAATGCAGAGGGACCCACTATTTTCTTTCTCCCTGGCAAGCACCCTGTATCACAAAGACCTAACTGGAAGTTCCTAGCAACCTTATTCATAATAGCTGGAAACTGCAAACAACCCAAATATGCATCAACGGATGAATGGGTAAGTAAACTGTGGTATATCCATATAATGGAATAGCCCTCAGCAATGAAAACAGCAAGCTACTGATATACTACAACATATCTGAATCCCAAAATGTACTGTTGAACAAAAAGAGTCAGAGTCCAAGATGCTCATGCTACATGAATTTATAATGAAACTCTAGAAAAGGCAAATCTAACCTATAGTGACAAAACAGGTCAATGGTGGGATGAGGCCTGGACTCAGGGCAGGGAACATAAAAGGGCCTGAAGGAGTTTTCAGGACGGAGGAAGGAAACACCCTGCATCTTGATTGTGGGGCGGTTACTTGGGTGGCTGTCAGTTCAAAACACATTTAAAATGGTGCATATTATTTCATGTAAATTATACCTCTATGCTGTTGATGTTTAGGCACCGTTGAGTTGTGTCCAACTTGAGTTGTGTCCAACTCTTAGCGATCTTTATTGGGTTTTCAATGGCTGACTGTTTCAGGATTGCCTCAGGAGTGGATTGCCATGTCCTCCATTTTTGTGGTGCTGGGAATCGAACTCGAGACCTCAGAGACTGCAGAGTTGCGCTCTACCATCTGAGCTAAATCCCAGCCCGTATACTTCCATAGAGTTGATGTAACCCAGAAGGCCATGTGTAAAGATGGGGCCTCTCCCATGCCTGTTTCACCTGTGCTGCAAAAGCAGTCAACAGACCACACAATCATTTCTTCTTTCCGCTTCCCTGGGGCCTGAAAGAGGGAGAAAGCCAGGGTGTTTCTGCGTAGGAATCGTCCAGCCAGCATTCTGCTCTTACTTCGCATCACCAAGCTTTTTCATCTGTTGGGTTTTTCATGTCTGTGGTGCAATCTTGAAGTTGCTTTTGGGCTGGTGGGTTGAAAAGGTGTTCCTGCTCAGAGGGCCCAGGCTTGCTCGTATGTTCCCTGTCCAGCCTCAGGGGCTCTGCACTGTGGGTGGGGGCTGATCCCCGTCCCTCCTCTGCTGCAACCTGAGTATGAGCAATTTATAAATAAAAGATTCAGTTTGGCTCCAGGTTCTGGAGGCTGGGAAGTCCAAGACCATGACACCAGCATCTCCTCAGCTTCTGGTGAGCGTGCCATGGGAGAAAGGCAAGTGTGCATATGAGGGAGTGGCAAAACACTAGAGGAGGGCTGGCTGGAAGGCAATCTGCTTTTGTGGTACCTAATCCAGTCTCAGGGGAGACCTCACACACGGCTTTGAAAGTCACCCAGTCCTGAGAGAAAGGTGTCAATCCCGCTTCATGACCTAATCACCTCCTGAAGCCCCAATCTACCAACATCCCATGATTTCCAGGTGAATTTCAGAGGGTACAAATCACACTTAAACCATACCAGGGTCCAACTGCAGTAAGAATGGGACACTTGCTTTGATTGCCATTGTTCTGTAGGTATATAAGTCCATTATGGATATTTTGGAAATGGGTGACTAAAGTTTAGAATGTGATTTGAATGTTACTAAGATCTTTGGGCCTGCAGCCATACCACTGTGGCTTCCAATCCCATCAGATCTCAGAAGCTAAGCAGGGTTTGGCCTGATTAGTACTTGGATGGGAGACCACCTGGGAACACGAGATACTGTAGGCTTGGGAGAAGAACCTGGCAACTCACTCCCAAAAAACAATCAGCCATTGAAAATCCTATGAATAGCACAGAAGCACTGACAATAGTGTTTCACCTGTTGTACGTAGGGTCGCTATCAGTCGGACACCGACTCGACGGCACCTAACAACAACAACAATAAGACCTTTGGGTCAATATCATCTAAACATTATAATCATTTCTTAGATAAGTTTTCAATAGACATGCTGTGCCCACACAGGCCTCAGTGCCTTTGCATATGTCATTTTTTCAAACAGGAAAGTTATTCCCCAGCCTCAGTACCTCTCTGGCTGGTCAGATGTGTGCTTTTCAAAATCCAGCTTGAGTTGTTGTCCCTAATACTCCCCACTCACCATTCTCAAAATACATACATGTAAGTATTTCTTGCTATGTGGTGCAAAAAAGGTGAAAAGGGCTTAAGTATGATATAAGTGTGGATTCACACTTTGACATGCTGCTTATTGTGTATGACATAGAGCAATTTATTTACATGAGGCCCAAAATATATATGTGTATACACACACACACACATACACACATGCACACATACATAGATACACACATATACTCATATATAGTTTAGTATCGTGGAGTATTTACAGCCACCAAGGCTCAGATTGATAAATGTATTTCTGTGTTTTTTTTAATTTTTCAAGGTTGTTACATATATGAGATAATTAACATACATAATTTGCAAAATGAAAGTGCATAATGTAGTCCATCTAGGAATATTATTGGATGCTAGTGGCAGAAACAGCTACCAGCATTTCCTTGCCTCTTTCCTTGCCTCCCACTTGAATAACGTCATTCTTCATAGATTGTTTTTATCTGTGGAGAGATGGAAACCTACTTAATTTGTAATGAATTATTTAGACATATAGCTCTAAGCCCTGTCTTCTGGGAATTATCAATTTTAAAGTGAACTTTTGTGCAATTCAAAATGGAGTTTTCATAAGTAACTGAAGGTGACAATACAATAACACTTTCTGTATAAAAGTATATATTTTATGTGATTTATTCCTACTAAATGAACGTGCACTACTGCCTCATATAAAGGCTCTTATACAAAGAGTCTTTTAAGTGACTAAGGAACAACATGGCTAGCAATCATAGGCGCCCCCTTCACCCCTCACAATTTATTTGAATACTTCAATTGTGCCTCTCAATTTTTTGTAATGCTATAAAAAATCAGTATCTAGATGGTGGGTGGACGTAGGACATGGATACAATGGAGTGTGTATGCTGTGAGTCAGTCCTGGGGTAAGGAGTTTGGAAGAGGACATACCTTCCCTGTGGTCTCCTTTCCCTTCTGTTGGTTGGAAGCAGAAGACAAAGAGACACTAGGGGATGGTGGAATGACAGGTGCTTGGATCCCAGGATCCCTAAATCACTCCCTGGAAGACAGCTGTCTGTCACCCAGGAACACCTGCCTTGGGTGATTTCACAAAGAAGAAACAAACTTACTTTGGATCAGGCCCCTGAGATTCTGGGGTTTATTTATTATAGCAGCTAGTGTTAATTACCCAGGTAAATTTAGAAATCATCACTTTGAAGTGGGAGTTAATGTAAGAAGAACCTAAAATATGTTGCATTGGCTTTACATTTGGGTGGTGGGTGGCACAGACACTGAAATGAAAGGCTGGGAAGATGGAGATCTATGGAAGGGATGACAGCCTTTGGTAAATTTGTTGCTGGGGATAACTTAAAAGGCAAGTCTAAGTATCTGACAGTGCTTTATCTCTGGGGAAGAGGCTGGTTGTTACCTACTGGACTTAGCAGGTATAAGAAGACAGAGATGTACTCAGGCAAGGATTCGCTTGTGAGTGCAAAAATAAAAGGAATCCCATAGAGCTCAGAAATCTGAAGCTCCACAGGACTGGAAAAGTGAACTACTCTTTTAGCTCAATCTGTAGATAATATGACTGCAACAAGCTTTGAGTAATGTTGTTTTTGTTGCTGTTGTTAGGTGCCATTGAGTCCAGTCCAACTCTTAGCAACCCTATGTACAACAGAACAAAACACTCCCCGACGCTGTGCCATGCCCAGCACTATGTCAGTGCTCCTCTGCTATTCACAGGGTTTTCACTGGCTGATTGTTTCAGGAGTGGGCTGCCAGGTCCTTTTGCCATTTTTGTGGGGGTGGGGATCAAACCTAGGGCCTCAGAGAACACAGAGCAGTACTCTACCATCTGAGCTAAACCCCAGCCCTTGAATAATGTAGGTCAGTGGAAATAATTGGAATCCAGTAGATATCAGTCTACCTTCCATAAAGGTTGTGAAAAAACGTGGAGACTAATCTCTCCCCTAAAAGACTTTATAATTTAGTAGAAAAGATAACAAATGTGTACAAGTGATTGTGGCGGAAGACAGTTAACAATAGAAACATACATTGATATTAATAATGCAGGAATTGCAACATTCTGGGGGACTCCAGAATAGAGGTTCTTGAGCTGGAGAATGTGGACCTTGGTTGCTCACCGGTCCCTTAAACCTATGAGTGAATGAATCTCAGCTGTCCCTCACCCTCATCTTCATCTTTCTGAAACAGCAAGGTTCAAATTTGGTCTCTGGACTAGGAGCTGATACGTTGGGCATTGGGACAATGCCTCAGGCCAGTCCGTGGCCTCCCCGTCCATGTTCTTCCCTGACTTCACAAGTTGTTTAGACCGAGATGGTTATGGTCCCATCCTTAGAGCCTTGTTTGTGTAAAGAGAGAAAAGGGCCCTGGTATTCAGAGCCTCCTGCAACTGTCCCACAAGTATGAGATGCCCCAGACCTAAGCACACTATTGTGTTTGCTGAAATGGCTTGTTTTTATTGTCTCTGTTTTTAAGTAGTCATTCTTTGGGCAAGGAATGAGAACTTGCAGCTCCTTATTGTTTCCTGGCACAGGCCGAGTGCCTTTTAGCTTGCTTTTATTGCCTCTTTGGCTGTGCAAAGCACTTATCTAAATATAGACTGGTATAGCACTATGGACGAGTCTGGAATAAGATGAAATTTTCTTTCCAATCAATGCTGGTACATCTTCGCTTGAATACTAGTCACTTTTCTTTTCTCCGAGTGCCAAGAGTGGGCAGCAAAAAGAAATGATATGGAGCTGTGGAGCTGTGTAAAGTGGAAGTCAATCCCTGCAAGGCTTTCTAAGGTTGCCAGGTCTTAAACAGCTTCAAGGCTTGGCTACTCAGTCCTCTGGACCCTGGCTTTCTCAGTGATCTTGGGTGAGCCTCCCAGTGATGATCAGCAGTACATACTGCCCTTTGGAGGCAGGGCGATGTTGTGGAAGGGGCACAGGTTTCTAGAAATGTGGTCTGGATCTAATCATCAATTAAAAGACCCACCTCCCAACACCCCTATTCTGTTGTTGTTAGGTGCCATGGAGTCGAGTCCAACTCATAGCGACCCTATGTAGAGCAGATCAAAACACTTCCAGATTCTGTGCCAGGCACACGATCTTATTTATGTTGCAGACACTGTGTCAATCCACCTGGTGGAGGGGTTTCATTTTTTTCGTTGACCTGCCACTCTCCCAAACATGATGTCTTTCTCCAGGGATTGATGTCTCCTGACTACATGTCCGAAATTTGTAAGACACAGTCTGGCCATTCACCCCTATTCTACTCTACCACATACTTATGAGTGACCTTAGGAGATTTACTTATTTTCATCTATACAAGGTGGTGAAGTTAATAAAATTTGTCTCTTAAAGCTCTTTTAGGGATTAAGAGAGATGAATTATAAATTATTCAGCACATGTTCAAGAAATAGTAGCTGTTCTTGTTTGTAGGTGGATACTTTGTGACAATTTGTGACCATATCTTTAATATTACTTCTGGGAGAAATACTTTATGACAACCTATGACCATATTTTAAATTTTACTTCTGGAAGATGTCAGCTGTACAAATTTGTTGATGATAGGAACAAAAAAGCAGCTCCCACTTCCCTTATGTGTCAGATTCAAGCCCCTCGGTGCCTTCGTTCCTTCTGGTGAGAGGGCTTTCCTTGCCAGAGGCAGTGCTGTGTAGTGGTTAGAGCAGGGACTCTAGCTACTGTCTGGGATTCAAATTGTGGTGGGTGACCTTGAATAAGTCACTTAACTTCTCTGAGCCATAATCCTTTTTTTCTTTCACTCCAAGTTGAAACTCTTCCTACACTTCATCTGCCTAGTAGAAATCTTTCTATTTTTGGTGCAGAAATATTGTGTTTGGGTCTCAGTGCTGCCCAGATCTTGACAGGTTCTGTAATATACGTGATATGCACTCTGTTATCTTTATTCTACCTGAATTCTGAATTCCAAAACCTACATGGCTTCCAGAGATTTGGGTGAGAGGCTTGCCCTTATGGGGCTGTTGAACTACATTAATTTCATATAAGCCTCTTAGAATCTTGTTAGCTATTATTATCATCTTTAGAATGATTTTTGGGGGGCACCGAATATTATCCCACTTTACATATGAGGAAAATAAGGCCCAGAGAAGTTAAATAGGCACAGAGATCCTGTGTGGTGGATCTGGGATCCTATGGAGACATTTGAGCAGCATTGAGGCCATGAAATACCACGTATTCTGTCAAAGCAGATTTGTTCTCTGGGCCCTATACATGCCCTAGAAGTTGTTGCTGTTGTTAGGTGCCATTGAGTTGGTGTCTGACTCATAGTGACCCTATGCACAACAGGCAAAACACTATTGCCAGTGCCTCTCTGCTGTTCATAGGGTTTTCAATGGCGGACTGATTTTTGGGAGTGGGTTGCTGGGTCCTTCTCCCAAGTCTACAGTATCTGGTGTTCCCAGGTGGTCTCCTATCCAAGTACTAACCAGGCCCAACCCTGCTGAGTTTCCAAGATCTGATGCGAGCAGATGCCACAGTGCTATGGCTGTAGGCTGCCCCAGGAAAGCCAATCCCATTTAAATTCCACCCCCCCCCCCAGAGAGATTCCAGTCCACAGGTCAGGAAGCATAGTCATTGAGGATTGTCCTCTCCAGACATCTCCATAGAGAGAGAGCAGCTCTGGGGAGGGGGGGTGGGGGAGCAGAGGTTCCCAGCTTCTCAGCAGCAGAGGAGAGAAGGTGGGTACTGGTAAGGCTGTGCCATGGGGGAGGAGGCTGCCAACCAACCACTTGGCATAAAGAAGGAGCCAGGCCTATGTACTGTCCAGCTGCACTCCACCCACTTCCCTGCATACCACATTATCTTAGTTCAGATCCCTTTAGAAGTAGACCCTGAGAAAAAAATTCAGCTCAAGTAGTTGATTTGTGAAGTACAGGGAACACTATTTGGCAGTGAAAATGTGATGTAGGGACAGGAAGGCGTTTAATAGCAGTGTGTTACTATGCCAGCTTTCACAGTGAATGACTCAAACTCCATGGGGAACCATGGGGTCGTGGTGCAAAACATATGCCTCAGCTGGGCTCCAGGGCCCAGGCTGTAATTCCAGTGACCTGGGAGGCTGAGGCAGGAGGATCTCGAGCTTGAGGCCAGAGGCAGCCTGTACGGATTAGTGAGACCCTGTCTCAAAATAAAAACTAAAAAAGGATCTTGGGGTGTGGCTCAATGGTAGAGCACTTGCCTAGCATGTGTGAGGTCCTGGGTTCAACCCCCAGTACTGAAAGAAAACAGCCTCAGAATGATCCCACCCAAAGGGTTGAGGGAGCTGAGGTGGTCACACCACATCTCTGTAGTGGTTGAAGGCTACTCCCTAGGGATGTCTTTGGCAGGCCATCAGAAGCAGCCTGGCCCTTGACATTCGAAATGTAAGGCCTTAGGGGCCCAAGCAAAGCATCAGCAGGGTCTGAGTCACACCCTTTAGCACATTTCCTCCTCCTGGCAGGGACCCTTTTATTTGTGGAAAGCAGGGATAAATGCTGCCTCACTCACCATGGGTTTGATGACCACTGACAAATCCATCTACTACCAGAAAATGCCCACCACACTGCGTGCCAGGGTGCCTAAAATTAGTGCCATGAATTACCAGGCTCCAGAGGCCACTAAAGAAATGTTAGCACACTGCCCAGAAGGAGCCACCAGTGACCTATGGCCTTTCCTTTCCTGGCCCAGAGCCGTGCCTCATGGGAGTAGGACTTGGAACAAGGATATTTCAATGGGAGACAGATCAGGAAAGTTGCGGACAGTGGGGGTTGGGGGCGGAGGGAAGGAGAAGAGATGGGTCAGCCCCCATGAAAAGCCTGGCTAAGCTGACGTGCTGGCTGCCAGGTGGAGGGGGCTTCTGAGGAGAGAAGCACCAAATGGGGACCCAAAAGTCAGAGAAGGAAGAGGACCAAGGGGACATTTTCCTGTTTGGCAGTTTATTCCAGAGCAGGACTCAGAAAGGAAGGCCTTCACTGTGGCCGGGAGGGTGAGCGCCTGGAGGACATGACCATAGCTTCTCGCCATCCTCCCTCCAGGGCTCAGCGCAGGGCCCTGGGACCTGCTTAACTGAGGAGGACAGCTGTGGGTTCTGTGCCTGGCTCTCATCTCACCTTCCAGTCTCCCTTTTGCTTTTCCATGAGTGGCCGTGCACTTGTTCAAATGAGCTCTCCACGCCTCTGCTGCTTTTCTATGAGAAGAAAAGCAACACCAAGACCAGCATCCTTTGTTGGTGAGGAGGCTTTGGGCAAATTTCTCGACTCAGTTTAGGCACTGATGAAATGTAGGAAATGCCCTTGACTTCCCAAACTTGTAGTGAAGACACAGGGAGGTTGTTGTAGACCGAACTGTATCCCCTTAAAACTCCATGCCAACGCTCTAACGTCCCATATGACTGTGTTTGGAGTTAGGACCTACATGGGATAATCAAGGTGACATTGGGTCACAAGAGTGGCACCTTAATCCTTAGGAGTCGAGGAAGAGACGCAACCTTGGCTCTGTCTCCCTCCTCTTCAACCCACCTCCCATGGGGTGGACAGCATAGCAAGAATGCACCCACCTGTATACCAGGAAGAGAGGTTCCACTAGAAACTGAATTTTCCTATAATTTGATATTGGATTTCTAGTATCCAGAACTGTAAGAATATAAATTTATGTTGTTTAAGCCACCTGTCTGGGGCGTTTTGTTATGGAAGTCCTACCTAGAGGTAAGTCCTACATAGAAGAAGTCCTACCTAGAGGTAGCTCAGTTAGTAGAACGCCGCTCTTCAGTATCTGAGGTCCCAGGTTCGACTCCCAGCACCACAAAAATGGGAGAAGGACTTGGCAATCCCGAAATAATCAGCCATGGAAAACTCTGAGGGTCACTATGAGTCAGACACGACTCGACTGACCTAACAACAACAACATAGAGGTAACTCATGTGAAAGGCTTTGGCATAGCTTTGGCACAAGGTAAAATTTCATTAGGTATAGCTATTGCCACTATTGCTTTTAATAAAACACCTGCTTTTTAAGCAGAGAGAGAGAGAGAGAGAGAGAGAGAGAGAGAGAGAGAGAGAGATTTAGAAACCCCACTACCAAAGAGCTGCAAATCTACTTTAAGCTTCTGATAAGAAACTGAGGGCTGCATAAAGAAAGCGGACCATATATCCATGGAAATTTTCTAATCTTGTTTCTATATAGAAGTCACAATGATTTGTGTCAAATATCTTTCCTCCAAACAACTTCATGTGCTTCTGCCAACTATTTATCCATCAGGCAGATGTTTGCATTCGAGGGTGAACTGAGGGAATGCTTTAGAGGTCCAGCTGCTTGAGGCTGGACAGTGCACAGAGGGGCACTAATAAAATAAGATCATCGAATTTGTTCCACCCTCTCTGTACTTGAGGCTGTGCAGTCAGGAAGCAGACCAGGCTGTGCAGTTTTAGGAACTTCAAGTTTCAGCCTATAGGACTGGACAGATTTGACTTCAAGTTCAAGTCAGCCTTGACTGATGGTGGTTCCATCACTTTTAGAAGTCTAGCTCCCCTTGCTTGTGGACACATCAGAGAGATGGGGTCCTCAGGATCTTTCTCTCATCGAAAGTCTGAAGTTCCGGTTTATAATATTTACATTCCTCAGAACACCCCCAAGCAAGGCCCCCAAGTAGGCTTATGGCTGCAAACTTTCAGTGGAAAGACGGGGGAGGAAGGCAGAGGAGGCCTCTCAAGGCACTGGAATGCTATGTGCCTTTTTTTTCCAACAAAATGAATGCATTAGAGGTGGTACAAAAGCAGAAACGTCTAGGCTCATTGGTCAGAAGTGTAAGTGGTGTTGTTGTTAGATGCATTTGAGTCGTGTCTGACTCCTAGTGACCCTTACAGGGTTTTCAACGGCTGATTGTTTGGGGATTGCCTCAGGAGTGGATTGCCACGTCCATTCTCCCATTTTTGCGGTGCTGGGAATTGAACTTGGGACCTCAGCAACTGCAGAGCAGTGCTCTACCAACTGAGGTAAATCCCAGCCCACATAAATGGTGTTGTTGTTGTTAGGTGCCACTGAGTTGGTATCCGTCTCATAGCAACCCTGTGTACAACAGGCAAAACACTATTGTCAGTGCTTCTCTGCTGTTCATAGGGTTTTCAATGGCAGATTGATTTTTGGGAATAGGTTGCTGGGTCTGTCTCCCAAGCCTACAGCACCTAGTGTTCCCAGGCAGTCTCTCATCCAAGTACTAACCAGGCCTGACCCTGCTTAGCTTCCAAGATCTGATGGGATCGGATGCCACAGGACTATGGCAATGTGCTGAAGGGATAAATTTGGTTTAATTGAAGCTAGCTGAAGGAGTTCCTTCATCTATTTTCCCCCAGGCTTAAATCAGTGTTGTTCAGTTGTCCCCAGAGACTCCATAAGGCACAGCTGAAATTTCTCTCATTCTTTCCTGTTACTACCTCTCCATGAGCTGACTTCACAGGGTAGGGTGTTATAGTCGATAGGATCCTTTGCCATTTGTTACTCCATCACAGATGGATGAAAGACTCAAATCTGAATCATCAAACCTACTTCTTTTTGTACCTCCATGACACTGTTTGTTCACTGACTCAACCTCATTTCAATGTGATCCTTAAATTCAAATATTTACTCAACATCTGCCATGCACAGCCCTCTTAAAGTCCCAGAAAGGTTAAGGCAGGTGAGACACAGACCCTGCCTTCTAAGAGCTCCAATTTAGTGGGAGGGCAGAGAACTCATTACTAACACAGGGCCCCTGAAGATACAAGGCATAGAGAAAGGCTTTGAAGAGGGTATCAATGTCCACCAAGGTGATCTCTCAGGAGGGAAGAGAGAGGACCATTAATGGGAGGAATAATTTAATCAGGGGAAAAAGCAGCCAATAGGTTATTCTGAGAGAATCAATCTTTCTGATGTACAGTTGAAGGTAGCTAATGATGTTGGTATAGATGACCTGCAGGGCATAATTATTTGACACACAAAGAAAGAAAGGAAAGAGGGAAAAAGGAAAAATGAAGGAGAGAAGGAAAAAGCAAGGAAGGAATGAAGGAAGAAAGAAGGAAAAAGAAAAAGAAGGAAAGAAAGAAAAAAGAAAAAAGGAAAGAAAGAAAAAGTAATTTACAAGCCTGAAAAAATATCATTGATGAATCCATCCATAATCCAATCCCATAATCTCAAACTCTCCTCCAAGGAGGAGTTGAGAGATTGGTCTTCTAGAGTTTCTCTTTAGCATCCCTAAGATCTAACAAATAAATCCCACATTCTTTATTTCTCTTGTTTCTCAGAAGACTGAGAAATGGACTCACCTTGTACTAAATGCCTGAGAAGTTCATTGACTTAGGAAAAGCAATAATACTAAGATGTCTTTTATCACATGGGGATGATATTAAGAGGAATAAAATTAAATGTATATTATTAATATATACTTAAATATGTTATTAAAATTAAATATATATTGTTAATATAAAAATAAATATATATATTATTAATTAGAATATAGTCTTGAATTTATGTTGGTGGTCAAAATTTGTAGCAAACAGGTTGACATGCTATTCCAACTGCATCATTCTGAAAGAAAGCTCCCAGAGCTGTGTCCTAACATAGAGGAAGAAGGGGAAATGTAGGAAGCTGTCTTCGTAAGGATATCCACACCCCTTTAGGGATATATTCCTCTGAGTTTTCTCCTTTTCTCCCACTAAATGGGAGTTAATTATTGGGATTTGGTTTGAATTTTATCTACTTACCTCTTTTCACATATCAGGAGACTTAAATAGTGGTGTGAAAGAAATTGCCTGAAACTTTTCCAGTCCAGAGCCCATTTTACTGAAATCATTCTTACCTATTTTTGCATGCTGAGCTCCCAGAGTAGACACTCCATGTGTTCATTATCTTAATTACTGAGCTTCCTTGCTCCACCCATTTTTACTACAAGAAAGCCTATTTCTTCAATGAATATTTATTAATTACCTAATTCTTTCCATTCTTTGTACTAGATGCTAAATATAAGAATGAGCAAGAGAGAGGCATGACTGTCTTCCGGGAGTCTACTGTGCATAGGAAAGACAGCAATTAAATCAAGCATTATGACCTCATCACAATATGATAAGTACCAGTGAAGCTAAGATCAGAGGGACCACATCTGCTGGATAAGTGGACAAGGGAAGCTTCCTGGTGCAAGTGACTCAAATGTAGTTAGTTACAGTTCTCACCTTTAATGTGTCTTATAATCTATTCAGAGAAAGAAGACTATCATGTATGCAAAAATAAGAAAGAGTACAACATAAGATACTCTAAATTCCGTGTTACATCATGGATTATAGAAAGGAAAGTCTGAATTGAGCAAGAGCATAAGTAGGCCTAGAGGTTTTCCAAAAGGAAGGGGCACATGGACTGTCTTTGGAAGAGAGGTAAACAAATGTTACCTTGAATGTGCCTGATCTCATCTGATCTCTGAAGCTAAGCAGTAGTGAGCTTGTTTAGTACTTGAATAGGGGAATAAGAGGAGAAAGGGTGCAGAAAATAATCACCCACATTTGGGGAAATGAGGCCTAGATGGGTGGCATTAGGAGAATTATGCAAGCTCTGGAAAGTCAGTAGAAATGAAAATATGAACAGAATCCAATAATAATAATAATAATAATTTTTTTTTTTTTTTTTTTTTTTTGCGGTACTGGGGGTTGGACCCAGGGTCTCGCACTTTCATGCTTTGCAAGTGCTGGACCACTGAGCTGCACTCTCCGCCCATTTTTTAACTTTTTGAGACAGGGTCTCACTAGGTTACGCAGACTGAGTCTGGTTTCGAATTTGTGATCCTCCTGCCTCTGCCTCCTGAGCCGCTGGGATCACAGGTGTGCACCCCACGCCCGGTTTATAATTATTATTCTTAATAATGTGGTAAAAGCTACTATATGTCAAGTCAGTCTGGATTAGATGCTGGGGAAGAAATGTTTAACAACAAGCATATAACCCATTTTCTTTTCTTACCAAAGGAAACCCCATGGGAAAGAAAGAAGGAAGGTAACCCAGTCGAACCTTCATGTGAACGTACAGACCTCCAGGTAAACACACTAATGATAAGTTCTAGTGCAGGGTCCTTATCTATGGAATTCTTTTAGAAGGAAGTACCTAATCTTCCCTGTTTTCCCATTTATAACAAATATGGTCTTTGCAGATGTATTCAGCATGGGTCCCAAGAAAAGTTCAAGTAATTTGCCTGAGTATAATATGAAATATTTCATGACAGCTTTTTTCTGTGAAGGTAATATGACCACACACATAGCTTGAAGACCTATGTTAATCTGGGCAAGAGAATATCTTGATGTAGCATGACAGGACTTGGGGTTTGCACTAATCCTGGACCATTCTCTGTTTCACCTGAGCCTTGTAATTACCTGCTTGATTGAAATTACTAGGAAACTGTGACACTGGGTTTAGATCTCTACTTCTTGTGAGTCTGCTTTGATAATCTGATCCTTTTTGTTATCCTAGGTACCTATAAAGTAGGTGCCCAGAGGAATTAGTTAATTTGTCTAATGTCACACAATGAGGAAGCAGTAGGCCACAAATTTAAACCCAGATCTGACTCCGTGCTCTTCTCCAAGCTCCACATTGCTTTCTTTTAAAATCTTGAATTGAACAGAAGAGGTCATATGGCCCCATTTGGGCTCTAGAAAGCCATCAGGTCCCCCATAAGGCTTTTGGAAGCCACCTCTCCAAAGTACAGTTTTAATGAGAAAAGTCTTTCTGATGTTAAATGTGATTCATCAGAGAGGCCCAAAAGGTATTGCTTGTGTTACATTTTCCAAGGAAATTAATTTTCACCAAAAATGCTCACATATCCTCTGGGCCTCTGCAACTCATCAAGAGTTTGTGTGCTATGAAGGGATGATATCACATTCCTTAAATACTGCAAGAATAGCCAAAGAAACTATGCTCTTGATCAGAATCAGATGATATGCACTAGAGTTTCTAATTCCATGTTTAGCCCTAAAATGGAAACTGAGCCTTGTGGGGAAGCTTACTGATCCCTGATTAGTGGAATCAGCCACATTTTACATGGGCTTCAGTTTTATGATGCTGTTTGTGTGCATTTGTATAAGTCAGCTGAAACCAACCCATACAAACTTATGGGAGAAATGATTTATTGGAGGATCACCGTTAGAGGATCACAGTCCACAATGGCTGTGGAGCAGGCATGACTATGGCAAATAGCAGGGCCAAGGGAGATAACCTCATATCATGGCACATTAGGAGGCAGAGAGCAGACAGAGCAACCATAACCACAAGTCTGGGGAAAAGCCCCCAAAAGCCTACCCCTAGTGACCCACTTCCACAAAGCTAGATACTGCCTCCCAAAGTTCCATAACCTCCCAGAACAGTGCCACCAGTGGGAGCCAAACAGTCAAATACATGGCCTATGAGGGACATTCTAGATTCAAACCAAAACAGCATTCATTCAAAGCTTTGAATTTTTTTTTTTTTAAATAGTCCTTTTAAAAGCATTAAAAATAGGTTCTGGTCATAGAGCTTGACCTTTCTGAAAAAAAAAAAAAAGAAGAAGAAGAAGAAAGAAAGAAAAGAGAAAAAAACGCAAAATCAAGGTGTGAGCATGGAGTAAAAGGTAGTTGGACCAAGGAATCTGTCTGTTCTTTTCTATAGAAGTAAGTAGTCTAGAGCCAGGCGTGGTGGCGCAGGCCTATAATCCCAGTGGCTTAGGAGGCGGAGGCAGGAGGATTGCAAGTTCGAGACCAGGGTCAGTCTGCATAACTTAGCAAGACCCTGTCTCAAAACAAAACCTAAAAAAAATGGGCTGGGGGTGCAGCTCAGTGCTTCAGCACTTGCAGAGCATGCAAGTATGAGGCCCTGGGTTCAACCCCCAGTACTGCAGAAAAAAAAAAAAGAAGAAAGTGGTCTAGGTCTAGTTGTCTCAGGCCAAGGAGCCCCCTTCCTAAGGGACAGCTGCCTAGTCAGCACCTCTGGTCTTGTTTAAATTGCCACAGGACATGAATAGCTGGATGTGACAGATTGCCTCATGCCTGGACCTCTATGTCAGGGCTACCAGCATCTTTAAAGGACAGATAGAGCTGTCTTCCCTTTCTCATCTGTGCCTGTTTAATCAGCTTTGGGGATAGCTCGTCTACCACTAGCTAATAGAAGTGCTTAATAAACACCTAAATTGCAATATCCACAGAAAGATGCTTATCTTTGATAAAAGAGCACTAGAGTCTTTATTTCAAGATTCAAAGCTGACTCACATAGACTTTATAGGGATCTATACCAATATGTTGAAGGGCACTGAGTCTTCATAAGAAAAGCAAAGAATGCCAGGCATTATGGCACACACCTGTAATCCCAGTGGCTGGGGAGGTGGAGGCAGGAGGATTGCAAGTTCGAGACCAGAGGCAGTCTGCATAACTTAGAGAGACCATGTCTCAAAAAGGTTAAAAAAAAAAAAAAAAGGGCTGGGGTGCAGCTCAATGGTCCAGCACTTGCAAAGCATGCAAGCACAAGGCCCTGGGTTCAACCCCTAGGATTGCAAAGAAAAGCAAAGAATGTCGTTCAGAATTAATGAAGTCAATAGAGCTGAGTTGAGAGACAATGATCTGGTTGGGAGACCTTAGGATTCTCTTTTTCTGAATTCCTTCCAACCTCTTCCTAGCCTCTACTGTTGGCTAAGAAGAGTCTCCACTGAACTATTGCTTGCCTGATGCTGGGCCCTTATGTTCAGAGTCCTTAGTTGTTACTTATACTTTTACCCAACATTCCGTTTATGTACAACCTTTGTCAATTGCAGGGAGAATTTCATTCTTTCTAAGACATGGCAAAATACCGGCTATTTACTTTGTTTACTACGGACTTACTTCCTGATGATCCTGTGTCCTTCCAAACCCAGTGCTAGATGTTCTTTTCGCCTTGCTGGCCTGCTCTGCACATTCTTTCTCTTGCCTGCCATGCAGTGCAGAAGAGAGCAATAAACACTTTTGTTTGGGGGATGGAAGAGTCAACTCCAGCTGAAAATAAATCCTCTGCAGTGTGCCATAGGGATATTTTTGTAATACCATAATCTATTGGAATGCTCTGCAAGTAGACACAATGTAAAACTCACTGGCTTAAGCTGTTGTTGTTATTGTTAGGTGCCCTCGAGTCAGTATCCGACTCATAGCAACCCTCTGTACAACAGGGGAAACACTATTGTCAGTGCTTCTCTGCTGTTCATAGGATTTTCAATGGCAGATTGATTTTTGGGAGGGGGTTGCCGGGTCCTTCTCCCAGGCTTAAGCTAGGAGTGGTCTATTTTCTGGTGGTGGTTAGCACAGTAACAAGGTCATTAAAATTCCAGGTTGACTTTTTATCACTCTCTGTCTCTGCCCTGTGAATATAAGGTGTCCCTAGCCAGCTTTGGATCAGCATTATGTCCTCACATAAAAACACCCAAAGGAAGGCAGGGTGGAGGCCACACCACTGGAGTCCTCTCTCTCTCTCTCTCACTCTCTCTCTGTCTTAATCTCTCTCTGTGTCTCTGTCTCTGTCTCTGTCTCTGTCTCTCTCTCTCTCTCTCTCTCTCTCTCTCTCTCTCTCACATACTTTGCAAGTGCTCTACCACTGGACTTCACCCCCAGCTCATTTTCTTATTTTTCATTTTGAGACAGGGTCTTGCTAAATTCTGCAGGCTGGCCTTGAACTTGTGATCCTCCTATCTCAGCCTCCCGAGTCACTAGGATTAGAGTTGTGTGTCATTGCACTGGCGCTTTCTCTCTGTCTCTGTCTCTGTCTCTCTCTCTTTCCTCCCATTCTCTCTCTCTCCCCCTCTCTAAATAGGGAATAAAATGTTTCCAGGAATATACCCACTAGCAGATTTCCCTTTAAACACCAAGGGCCAGGGTAGGTTTACATATGTTTGTGCTACCTCCAGTGAAGCTGGGAAAGAGAGTAACTGGCTTCTACAGTGGAAGTGGACTTGGTGTATAAAGGAGAAAGGATGTTGGGTGATCAACCACAGCCATCAAATACCCACTGAAGTGATGCAGCCCTGGAATGGATAATATTTAATCCTTTCACATTTGCTGTCACATGGGCCACATACACAGTTAGTATGGAGTCTCAGAAGAAAAAGAGACCCAAATAGTTTAGTGTGAACCCATCCTCTCTCCTTCAGGGATAGACAATTGTGTATCTTAAGCTTAAAAAATACACATAATATAAAATTCACCACATTAACCAATTTTATGTTTGTATTTAGGGCAGCCATAACCATCATCCATATTCAAAGTGATTTCCTCTTCCCAAACTGAAACTCTGCACCCATTAAAGACTAGCTCCACATCCCACCCTCCCCCGGTGCCTGGCGACCACCATTCTACTTTCTGCATCTCTGAATTTCACTACTCCAGGTACCTGCTGGGGCTTGGGTTTAGCTCAGCTGGGAGAGGGCTGTACTATGCTCTTTGAGGTCCTGGGTTCAATGCCCAGCACCACAAAAATGGGAGAAGGACCTGGCAGCCCACTCCCAAAGCAGTCCTGAAACAATCAGCCATTAAAACCCCTATGAATAGCTGAGAAGCACTGACATAGTGTGGGGCATGGCACAGTGTCAGGGAGGGTTTCATTCTGTTGTGCATAGGGTCACTAGGAGTTGAACCCAACTGAATGGCACCTAACAACAACAACAACAACAACAACAACAACAACAACAACAACAACAGACACCTGCTACAAGTCTTGTGTGGGGAGAAATTGGGAGGAAATTGGCAAAAACCCCAAAACTGGGAAAACGGCTTTTGCAGATCTGGTTTGTAAATTAGAAATCTAGGGAAAATGAAAGTAACTTGGTTGGACCTTTGTACAAAACCCTTCACAAGTCCCCTGAACCTGATTAGACAATTGGACTCAAAGCTGATTGGCTCAGGCCATTCCATGGGTGAGCTATGTAAGGAGCTGCACTGTGGCAGCTCGACCCTTCCCCCGCCCATCGATGAGGAAAACGCTCCCCCCCCACCATCAACAAGGAAAGAACTTGCTCTCTGCTGAGACCACCAACATGGAAGCATCTGCCCTTGAGGTTGTATAAGAGTTGCTAGAACTTAAAGCGGTACACTTTGGGTTTCTCTCCACCCTTCTAAGAGTGGGGAGAGAGAAATAAAGAGCTGTGTTTGTCCCCGAAAGGCAAAAGCGCCCAAGGCTTTTCCTTTCTCCCATCTCCTCCGGCATCCTGAGGGCCACAGGAGTCTGTGCCCCTCACCTGAGGGTCCCAAGTGAATTGTGTTTAGTATCTGTGTGTGGCAGTGCTACTCATCTGAACATCCAGGCCAGACTGGGAGGCGCGTGCCCCACAGTCTTGTGTAATACTATATTTGTCCTTCAAGCTTAATTTAAAAATGTTGAGTAACCCATCTTGACATGCTGACACTTCCTTGTCCTCCTTTTCCTCTTTCTCTTCCTCCCTCTACTCTTTCTCCTCCTCTTCTTCCCCTTCTTTCTCTTTCTCTTCTTCCTCCCTCCTCCTCCTTTCCTCTTCTTAATCCTTCCATCCCTCAAGGCTAATCACAGAGATTTCCAGTTTCTCCAGCCCATGAGGATCTCCCTCAATTCTGGAGTCAGAGAGTTCAGAACATTTGACTTCCCCACTCTCTCAGCGCTGCAGACCCTGTCACATACCATATCTGGAGTTATTACCTTGTATTAACCATCATTTTGTGAGTGAATGTCTTAGCTCTCCTGCTAGATTGAGGCTTCCTGAAGAGCGTAGATGTATGAACCTTACTTTCCTTTCCATCCTCCACAAGCCAGCAGTCACTCTGTTGATGCTTGTCAACTTCTTTGTTCTCTTTAGAAATGCTGCATAAAACAGCTTAAAAATCAAGATGTTCTCTCTTAAGTCTGATCATGCTCTTTTGAGTTGAAACTTGATTTTTTTTTCTTTTTCTTTTCTTTTTTTTGGATCTTCCCTAAGATGGAGAACGAATATCTAGTGTGCTCATTAAGCCTGTATCTGTACTTAGGCAGGTTAATATGTCACCTTAGCTTCCAATTTTCTAAGCTAAGCCAAGATAACGAGGCAGAACCATTATATTTATACAACATCTTTTCTTGAGAAACCTATAATAGTTCCTTCATATTAAGATCAGTTCTTTGATGAAGCATATGAAAAAATGCCCAATATCTGTAGCCATTAAGGGAATGCAAATCAAAACAACTCTGAGATTCCACCTAACTCCAATAAGAATGGCAAAGATCAACAAAACAAATAATAACAAAGGTTGGCGAGGTTGTGGAGAAAAAGGAACCCTCTTACACTGTTGGTGGGACTGTAAATTGGTTCAACCACTTTGGAAATCAATATGGAGATACCTCAGAAAACTAACAAAATAGAACTGCCATAGACCCAGGTATACCACTACTGGGAATATACCCAAAGGGAGACAAAGCACCATACCACAGAGACACCTGCATCTCCATATTCAATGCAGCATTTTCACAATAGCAAGGATATGGAACCAACCAAGGTGCCCATCAACAGAAGAATGGATTAAAAAATTATGGTACATAATACACAATGGAATACTACTCAGCAATAAAAAAATGAAATAATGTTAATTTGCAAGTTCGAGCAAAATGGATAGAACTGAAGAACATCATCTTAAGCAAAGAACACAAGCTCTAAAAGAGAAATACCATATGTTCTTACTCTTATGTAGGAGATGAATCTTACTTAAAGGAAGAAAAATCCTACACATAAACTGATATATAAAAAATGCACAATTAAACTTAGTGATGCAGGGGCAATATAAAGAGTAGAAAGAAGGAGGGAGGGAACTAGCAGAGGGAAGTTAAGATTATTGAGGGGAGGTTGGGGAGGAGAGTCAATGTAGAGGGATAAAGGAGGAGAGGATAATCTCAATGTAAATGATGTGACTATATGAGTATATGGGGAAAATGGAAAACTATAACCCAAATATGCATTTGAGTTTTACTACATGTTAGCCATAAGACTCCATAAACTTTGTGGGTTGATGAAAGTGTTGCCAGAAGTGATGTAATGGATACATAATGGAAAAAGCCAACGCTGTATTACTCTATATTGTTGTTGTTGTTGTTAGGTGCCATCGAGTCGGTATCCGACTCATAGCGACCCTCATAGGGTTTTCAATGGCTGACTGTTTCGGGATTGCGTTGGGAGTGGATTGCCAGGTCCTTCTCCCATTTTTGCGGTGCTGGGAATTGAACTCGGGACCTCAGAGACTGCAGCACAGCGCTCTACCAACTGAGCTAAATCCCAGCCCATTACTCTATATAGAGATTTTTAAAAAGATCAAGGTTTTTTTGTATTAGTTAAAAGTCAGAAAATATTTCACATTCTGGGGAGGATTATGTAAAAAGTCATAGATGAGTAGTCCACACCCTTTACCATGACTTTATAGTTTACAAAGACCCCTTTACTTTTGTTGTTGTTGGGTTCTATCAAGTCATATCTTGTTGTTGTTGTTGTTGTTGTTGTTGTTGTTGTTGTTGTTGTTAGGTGCTGTTGAGTCAGTATCCAACTCATAGCGACCCTCTGTACAACGGGAAACACTATTGTCAGTGCTTCTCTGCTGTTCATAGAGCTTTCAATGGCAGATTGATTTTTGGGAGGGGGTTGCCAGGTCCTTCTTCCAAGCCTATAGCTTCTGGTGTTCCCAGGTACTAACCAGGCCCGACCCTGCTTAGCTTCCGAGATCTGATGGGATCCAATGCCACAGGGCTATGGCTGCCGACCAATTCATATCTAACTTATACCAACCCTTACAGGGTTTTCAATGGTTTGTTGTTTCACGTTTGCTTCAGGAGTGCAATGCCACATCCTTCTCCTGTTTTTGCAGTGTTGGGGATCAAACCTGAATCCTCAGAGAGTACAGAGCAGTGCTGTACCAACTGAGCTAAACCCCAGCCCATCCCTTACTTGGTGGTAGTTTAATATCTACTAAAACTCTGATGATCTAACACACACACACACACACACACACACACACACACACACACACACACAGAGAGAAAGAGAGGAAGAGAGAGAGAGAGAGAGAGAGAGAGAGAGAGAGCGAGAGAGCTAATACATACTCTGTCCAAGGATAATAATTTTGTGTATTCAATATATTAGACTTAAGAGCAAGTTGAAGCTTCCTCTCTCAGTATTACTGATTAGATGACTAGTAAAAAAATTAGCAATTAAGCCAGGCACAGTGGTGCATGGCTGTAATCCCAGCGGCTCAGGAGGCGGAGGCAGGAGGATCGCAAGTTCGAGACCAGAGGCAGTCTGCGTAACTTAGCAAGACCCTGTCTCAAAAAGTAAAAAAATGGGCTGGGAGTGCAGCTCAGTGGTCCAGCACTTGCAAAGCATGCAAGCGTGAGGCTCTGGGTTCAACTCCGAGTACCACAAAAAATAAATAAATAAATAAATAAAAATTAGCAATTAGATTTTATAGTGATGACATGTTACTCTTGTGTGATTAATACTAGAAAAGTTAGCTGAAGTAATTCTAAGGAATGATGCTTCTAAGTGTGTTCTAACCCAATTTTCCTTCCCCAACATTGAGTGACAGGCCTGGAGCTCAAATACCGGGGAGAGCAAAGAAAGGCTGGGCTGTCTACTTTTGTTAAAGACAGCTAGACTCCTTTTCTGATGATATGTTTGCAGTCACTTGGAGGAACAGGTATGAGGGAGTAGATTAATCTGTTCCCTTATAATCAGTTTTGCTTCCCCCTCCCAGCACAGGCGAGCCATGCACACAATTACTGCTGATGTACTTCGGGCCACCTCCCCTTCCTTCAAATTCCCTCCCCACTTATGGGTCTCCTTGTATTTTCCAATCTTAGATGGATAATTTGCTTTTATATATAGGTATGTGTGCATATATATATATATATATATATATATATATAT